>JAOBYE010549971.1:0-12737 GCA_025403585.1 Parazoanthus swiftii
AAACTTAATAAGAACATTAAGGCTGAGTTTGCCCGAAAAATAAGAACAAAATAAGAACAAACTGAGGCTGAATCAAATATTTATGCAAATGTACATTGTTTAACTGCATTAGTCCTGCAGTACTCAGCTCTTCGATAACGCACCCAGGACGTTTAAAAATAGCTTGTCTTGCAAAAGGCGCTTCACATTTCTTGTGAAATAGTCTACAAAACCTTACCGAACTTTAGGCGAGTTTAACCCCCTACGGAAAACATAGCCGTTAAGAACTAAATAAGAACATTTTGAGGCTGAATTTGCCGACAAAATAACAATATTTAGCCTGAGCAAAATTTTACTGGCTCTTAAATAAAAAAAAGAGTGTAAACTCCCATTATTTTGTTTGTATACAGTCTAGAAGTAGACAAACTTTACCATTCCAATTTTGCAATAAATATTAAAATTGATATATGATGTGTTATGGAGATATTGACAAGACAATACAAAGTTTATTTTAACATGGTTAAAACACTGCATCAGTATAAATGAATAATAATTCAAAATACTCCTTTGCCTGTTTACAATCTGGGTGCCCGTCGATAACCATATTGCAATACATCTAAACGCTGCTTCACATTAAACAAACATTGGCGTGTTTGCTTTTAGCAGCTTAAACATTTAAAATCTATTTCAAACTAAATGTATTTTTGAGGCTTCCTTTTTCGCTAATGCGTTTGGTGTTTTCCGATTTCAGACCCTAATGATGTCAACACAACCCTTATTATTCAGCCTCCAAAATGATTTTCAACGTGGAATTTTTCAATTGTAAATTTGCATTTACAATTTGATCTGGTGTATATTCCCGCAGTAAGGTTTGGTCTAAAGAAGATGTTTCAGGCGAGCGTTGGCCAAAGCAATCTTCTCTGACAAAGGGCCGTTCAAACGTTCAAAATGTCAGCTTTACAGCAAATCCTACAATAAACCTGCAACTTCGATCCTTGTTGATCAAAACTTATATTGAGCTTACTCGCCAACGCGCGCTGGAAAAACAGTTCCTTTTCAAAACCTGCATCCAGTGTTTTGGCAGAGATAGTTCTTCACGTGAATAGCATAAATAATAATATACACGCTATTTTTATTACAAGAACAACTTTATAAGAACTACGAGGCTCAAATTGGCCAAAATTTAAGAACAATTTAAGAACAAGCTGAGGCTCGGGCTCGATAGCTAATATTTTTTAACCTTACTGAGCCTCGATCGTGATAACTCCGCGGGGATGAATTGATCAAAAACTCACCCGCCAAGCACTTCGTTTTCCAACACATTCAATACATGTATTGCAATACGTTACACTTAGTTTTTATTCGATTTGAACCATATAGAAACAATAATTTAAGAACAATTTGGGGCTTAAATCGCCAAACAATAAGAACAGCGAGCCTCGGCCAAATGTATAATTCAGTTTTTTTTTAAAATGGTACTTTATGCATAGAACGTTATAGCCAGGATGCTTCCGGCGAGAAAGAAACATTTATTTTCGTCTAGGGCTTATAAACTATGTTTCCATTTTTCCATTCGATTAAATATTTCAGATTCGCAACAGTTTTCTTAATTGAATTGTATTCTGTAGTCAAAACTCTCTTTATGGGGAGTGAAACATTAGTTCCGAGTGCAGTTGTGTTTTGGTTAACAAGAAGCAATTTCAGTTGCCGGACCAGACTGTTCCAAAACAAAAACTATACAAGCTTCGGGCAAATCTTTTAAATGTCTCATGCAATGACAGCATGACATGTATTTTACAAAACCAGGTGTTTCTAAAATTTATTACAAAGTTGACCCAATAATTTAACAGCAGAAGCATCCGCTCTGACGTCTCCCTGTGCCCTTACAGGCTTAAGTGAAGTTGAGGAGATGATTAATCTTTTTAATTTGTTAGTTATAATAAGGCAAGGGAAGTAAGCAACTTCCCATACATTATTTTAAATTGCATTTAATCCACTGAATCATTTATTTATCGAAGTTCAGCGGAAGTTGTTCTTGTCAGCCATTTTCACTGCATTAAAATGCGCCAGCAGAAACAGGAAATTCTTGCTGGAAGGTGATCTGGACAACAAATATAAATTAAGGCTAGTCGTTGCCTCGGAATAGAAATAACGTTCTCTTTTGAAATTGTACACTCTTTGTTATCAATTAAATTTGCTCAGCCTCAAAATGTTCTTGTTTTGTTTTGTTTTTATTGGCAGTGTTTTTCGTAGTTATGACCGAAGAAGTGTCTTGGAACTTCTACGGTTTTTTTTCAGCCTCGCACTGTTCGTATTTCCTTCTTGTTTTTCAGGCGATTTTAATGTTCTAATTAAGTTATTTCTTAATACAAAAATGATTACTCAAAAACGTGGCCTTAGACTTTCAAAATAGCAGGCCTCCTCTGGTCATCAGTCTGGGAACAATGCAAATATATACAGATGGGAAATAAAAAGTCACGCTGCAAGCTGTTGGCACTTAAACTTTGTTTCGTCCAATAAAAAGATTCGTCAGCGTTGCTGCAGAACTTGGGCTTGTAAAAAGTCAGAAGAGCTGCATGGCAGAACGAGTTTATAATTCAAACTTGAATAAAATCTGAAAGACTTAAAAACCCAAGTGCCGTCCAAATTTTGGAATTTTTCTCGTCACGCGGTAGCCATAGAAACCAATATAACACAACGTTTCTAGTTCTACGCCTTATTGAAAGTACCCCAGATGTTGGTATAACTTTTTCAAGGCTTTAAGAACTTTGAGATTGAAATCCCAAAAGTCTTGGTCAAAAAATAAAATTCTTAAAAAAAAGCCGTTGACAGCGCAGATCTTCTCCGTCAGACAAACTAACATCCGACAGCATTTGAAATTACTGGTGCTGCGACGTTTTGTGATGATGAACCAATCGGTTTTCAAGGCGTGAGACAGCTGCTGCACACTATTTAGTTTGAAGTGGTTAAAACGTTTGGCATAAAATAATGAAAATGCAGATCTGTCAGATTCTATTCTTGGTACGATTAAGGATCGGGTTTACAGAAGAACTTGTTTTCAAGTTTTCCCCTAATCTTCCCTTGCCGATAATGAGCAACATTCAGCAGATGAATGCTTCAATGAATTTTTCATTGATGGCCCAAACCCGAGAGAAGGTCTTGGTCGTTGTAGAATCGTGCATCTCCGTCGTCCTTAATATTGCGGCCCTTACTGGAAACGTGCTGGTTTGTCTAGCGTTTTACAGAAACAAATCACTTCGTACTGTTACAAATTACTTCGTGCTCTCTCTGGCCCTCGCCGATTTGTCTATGGCGATAACAGTTATGCCAATGACCTGCGCTTCGTCCATGGCTCAAAAGTGGATTGGCGGGGATATTGGTTGCCTGTTAAATCAATATTTTGCCAATTATTTCGGGGGGACTTCGTTGTTAACCGTGTTGGTGTTGGCAGCAAACAGATATGTCCGCGTTGTTCAACCGGAGCGCTACAAGACCATTTTCTCCAAGAAGCATTCTGTAGTCATACTCGCCTGTGCGTGGAGTGCAACAGTTGTTTTGAGTGTAGTTTCGTTTTTTATTAACAAGGAGCAATTTCAAACGTTCACAACTCAACCTGCTTCTTGTTTTCAGTTCTTTTCTAATAACAGACCATCCAAATTGATTAACTCCGTAGGTTTTACCTACATAGCTATTCCCGGTTTAGTTATTGTGCTGTGCTATGTGAAGATCTTTCGAACCATTCGTCGCCACAACACTGCAGCGACTCCTTCCTCGCAAGGAAACTCCGCTTATGGCGTGGAGGAGGCAAAAATGACAAAAATGTTAACTTTCCTCGTGGCTGGATATTATGGCTGTTGGTTACCAGTGCTTGTTTTTACAGTTTTAGTATTGGCAAATGCTACTGGAGAAACAGCTTTCAGATATTTCAATTTTTACTACACTTTTCCTCTGTTTACCAGCAGTGTTATCAACCCGATAGTTTATGCAATTTTGAGTCGAGCATTCAGAAATGAATTTTTAAAAATACTTCACTGCAAACATTGTTGTTAGTGTAAGTCTTAAATATACTAATGACAGTCATCTTCATACACTTCATCTTCATACACCGGAAGATGATTCTAAGTCGACAACATTTTTTAAAGTATTTTACCTTTGGTATATCTTAATTTTTATTGGCGTTTTATTTTGAATATTCAAGCGTGTTAGTCTTGTTTCTCAAATTTAAACCAATTAAATTTAAGGCTGCTAAATTTAAACTGGAGTAGTTTTTAATCCATGCAAATAAGGACAAGTCTTTGCGAACAACAATTTTTTCAGCGACCTACCTGCGGCTGCCAGACAGACAGACGAATGGACACCAGTCAAGAATAGTTTTTCTGATGGAACCTGCAGTTTGATGAGCTCAAAGTGCAGTTTACGAGAAGACTTGCTTACTAGCAACGTCCTAACGACCTCAGAGTAGTTCTTAAATATTAAAGAACCGATTATGCCTCCAACATTCAATGGAATGACTGAAACACTGACTTGCAGATCTGAGCCGCAATATATCATCAACCGAAGAGGGCAAGATGTTGCCGAAACGTCACAAGGCTAACAAGATATAATTATTCCGCGTAACGACGGTGGAGAAGTTGTTATATCCATTCCAGGTGTGCCCACATAAGACTAGTAAGTACACATCTTGGAGCATTAACTAAATGGCACCTTCACAGTGATAATGTCAACAATTTTTCATTTTTTTCAACCAAAAGTTCTTTTACTTTTAAAAAAAAATTCTTGTGTTAGCCTAGCCAGCGTAGCTTTGGCGTTCTTGTTGGAGGGGAAGAGCGAAAAAGCAAAGCGGCGAAGAAACGGCTGCGAGGTCGCCCACGCCTTCGCCGCTTCGCTTTTCCCTTTCCCCGCCAACAAGAACGCCAAAGCTACGCTGGCTAGTGTTAGCCTGTAAATCCGCTTTTTCTATGCTGAAATGTAATTTAAAGTTCAACTCAGTTGCATACAAGAAAAAATGTAACGATAAAACTCTTCAGTACTGTGTACATTCGTCAGTTGTGAAGCTGCTGGTCTAAATTAACTATAGACAAGAGTCCATCATAGGCACGGGCATCAATTGGGCATTGGTTCGCCACTTCAAGGTAACTGTATTTTCCAACCTACATTGTAATGAATTGGAATACGTAAAATAGGTTATAAAGTAGTTAAAATTATCTAAACATCTTACATTACCAAAATAGAACGCAATTTAAACATAAATTAAATGACCTTAATACATGAAGTTTTGGCGTCACATTAATTTGGCAATTTTTGAGACTTAAATTTTTAGCGACACTTAAACTTAGCGATTTTTCCAAAAACTCAAATTTCTAGTCACTTTATTTTTGCGTTTTTGAGTCAAAAATCGGCTTCTTTTTCCATTCGAGGGAAAACTCTCAAGTCACGGAAAGGTTCAAACCGCATTGCAAAGAACCAGTTAATGGATATTTTGATGACTGCACTAAAAGAAGTGCCGCCTGAGCAGTCAGATCTGATGAGAGTAATGATGAAAAGATCGCCTCATAAATGGACCATACCGACTCTATTTGTTGCCACACAATATCAAAACATCGACTTTTTGAATGCTTTTGTTTCATTTTGATTTTGAAATCTGAAGAGTCAGGCAACTTAGCGTCCCGTTGTATTAGCGACACTTATTATTTTAGCGTTTTTTAACTCGCCAGAAAATACGTGAAAAACTGTATTTCATGCATTTTTTACCATTATTTTCCATTTTCCCTAAAGCTGTTTCGGCCAGTTGTTATGAAAATCGTATTAGCCAAACAAAGTACTACAAACGCCCATGCATGCAGGTGTTGTTAATTGTCGCCATCTTGATCATGAGTGTGGAAGTGATTAGTTGTTCGTTGTTATTCATCCTATTTTCAACGATAGCCAAAGATCGTGTTATTTTGTTGCTACACTTTATTGCTGCCGAACGAAGCGAAACCCACAAGAACCTACAGTTATTTGGTTTGAGAAATTTGTTTTTTATCTTTGTTTTGTCCGGAGACTCGCTCGGTCGGGACTGGTTACAAGTTCATGTTGCATGCAAGCGTGCACGGATTTTTGGGTAAATTGGAGTCATAGTCCTATAGACCACTTTCATAAATGGCGGCTATTTTAGTATTCTCTTGTTTTTATTTAGCCTCACTAGCCTCACTATTCTCTTGTTTTTATTAGCCTCACTAGCCTTGTTCTTAAAAATCAAAAGAATATATTAACCTGAACGAGGCTAGTGAGGTTTATTTGAATAGAGACAAAAGAATAATAAAATGGCCGCCATTTATGATAGTGGTCTATTGAACAAGAAAAATCCGTCTTTTAATTGTCGATTAATTTTGCTTTCCTTTTGACTTTGGCTTTTTTCGCGGTAAGTCACATAACATTGATTAAATGCTTCCCTGTTTTATTTCTTTTGACTGAAACAACACCGAGAAGTCAGTCTTTGAACTTTGCTAAAATTTTGAGCAAATGTACCTGGTTGAATAATATACTGATGAAAACATCAGTATATGAAAACACCCAAGGAAATCCATGAGGGAAGATTCCATGGAAGAGGCCTGGACCCCTCTCCCTGTTATTGTTCTTGTTGCCCTTTACAGGGGTCCTTGTGGACACAGAATCCAAAGGTCCAAAATTAGGGGTCCTTGGAAATTCCTGTTGCCCTTCTGGGGGTCCCTATAGAATTTTAAGAAAATCCAAGGGTCCAAAAGTGTGTGTGCGTGTGTTGGAGTCGGGGGGGGCGTCCTTGGAAAATCTTGTTGCCTTTTACAGGAGTGGAAATTCCGCATGTCCTCAATAAGGGGTAGGGGTGCGGACTAACATTGCAACTGCCCAACGTGATGATGGTGTGTGTTGGGGGGGGGAGGGAGGGGTCTTGAATACGGGGTTTTACGGTGTAAAATTAATGTAGCCTTGCGGTGGATAAGTGAGGCGTAGCCATGCCATGCAAGTGGCATAAAGAGAACGTGATAACTACAGATGTTCGTTAACATTGTGATTTATCAAAATTAAACCTGCTTTTGCCATCAGATATACAAATTCCCGAGTTGAACCGATCGAGAAATGATTTCGCTCGAACTTCTAATTATTTTTCAATGTGATTGACTTTCTTGTTTATGCTGTAACCTAACCAGTTTTCTGGAATTTGGGCTGTTCATGGCTGTCTTATATTTTCAAAGTACATGTGACACGACAACCTGCAGAAAAAATGTTTTATCAGCATACATTTGGCATGATACATCCGACACGTTAGGTCGTGACCAAATTGCCAGCTAGTGATATTTTGTTCACGACATCGCTTAAAACGTTATAAAAAATAACTTGAAGGAATTCTTGATTAGCGGAGGCTTATTTGCGGGATCAAAAAAGGCCGACGCCGGAAAAGATGACCATCGTTTTACTTAGTATTTGTTAATTAATACTGCGGTCTTGATCAATCATATTTATATAGTCACCTAGGAGTTTTATTTGGTAAAGAGAAATATCTGAAAAGATAAACGAGACAAAGAGATGCTTTGTAAGGCCTTATCTTGAGGTTTGTAGTTGGGACAAAGAGTCTGACAGGACCACCAAAGGTTTTGCGTCCAAATTCGTATATCCATATATTCAAGCTGATAACCCCCGTGACCCGTCACAGCTCCAGGCGATATTGATAAGAAAGATCGGTTTTGTTTTGCCGTCGCGCGACACAGCATCCACATCCTCATTCTTTCTTAAAGCTATTTTTGAAGGGTGTTTCTGTCTCAAGAAGTATGTTTACACTGTTTGGAATGTTGGTGCATTTCCTCTAAACATCCAAAACCCCGGGACAAGCTGCTAAAGACACAGCGTGAATGCGACTGGTTGAATAAGAATTGAACAATCCCATTGAAAACTACGTTTCTCCTATCTCGGTGAAAATCAATCGTTTGAATTGATATCGGTTGCCGGCGTGCCAAGGGCAAAAAAATTATACATGCTATTACTGATTTCCTGTTTTCAAGATGAGTTTTGTCTTTCTTGGCAGTTCACTGCATGAGCTGAACCACGCATCGCAAGGGGTTGTCGCCTTTGAAGCAGCAAAAACGCATTTTTTAAAACCAGTAACAAGTAATTGCATGGCTGGATCTTGGTTTCATGAAATTTAGGAAAAACCTCAAACGGTGTCGATAAGTACCTTTCGTGCTCCGTCACCAATGACAATACATATTTGTTTTCGTGTGTTGCTGGTTGTTAAACTTTAAAAAGACACGTTCGTAACAACACTGTCCCTTTTGTTGTTAGAACGTCCTTTGAGTCAGATAAAAAATGCCTTTCTTACCCAACATAAACTCAAGGTTAGAGTAGTCATTTTGCAGCGGTCTATTCCGGATATCTCAGCTCAAATTGTTGAACATCATTTCATTATCAGATTGAAGTGTCAAGAAGTGTGAGTTTTGATACATTTGCTATCAAATGGCTTCGGTTTGGTCCGAGGGTTTGGTTTGGGTTTTGGTTCAAACCTCAGGGGTATCTATAATGGCCATAACTGGACTTCTGGTGTGTTCTGATGCAGTGTTAGTTCTTGCTAAAGGACCATTGAAGGGCTGAATATATCATCATTAAATAAAGTAGCCTCAATACATTCAGCTAATTTACTGAATAGGAGGCATGTGACCTACCTTGAACTTCTACAGTTCATTAATATCGAACTATTGAAAATTTGTGAGCGTTCTCTCTATACATATTATAGGTCAATAGGGTGCTATCAATCAAAACTAATCAAGCTGTTTTAAAGCCAATTTAAATTTCAGTTGTGGCCCCTGTATGCCACCGTTATCAATTTATTGTTGCACTGTTGTGATTTGATTTGACAAGATCAGGGGTTGTTTATTTCTTGAAGAAAGAGTGGTTTAGTTTCGAAAACATTTTTTCTTTTTATATTTTTTGGAGCAAACACTGAAACAGCATTAGGTAAACCATATCGGCATATGTACGTGGATATGTATTGTATGTCCAATGGCACAAAACTGAACAACAGCACACCTTGTATCCTTAGCTCAGCAGTAAGCCGCTGTTTCACCCCCATTTTCAGTTCCTCGCGCAGGTGGAAGCTTGTAACGGAATGCTGCTCAGATTTGTTTTGCCCGCTCTGTGAGACTGAACTAGAACTAAGCTCAGCACTATTACAGCTCTTATTACAGCTATATATCCAAATTTGATCCCCCAAGGCGATTGTTAACATGTTTTTGTTATGAGTTATATATACCGGATGGAGAGTACCCATAACTTCTTGTCAAGTTGAGACTTTCTTTTTATAAACAAAAAAATCACAACAGAAAGAACAACTTCTCGATTTTCTAAGAACTTCAAAACTTATGAGAGGATCGACTGATTATAGTGTTACGTGCTGATCGGGACACGTGTATAAAGTTATGATTGCTGATGTATCAAAAGTTTACTATTTAGTTGTAATTTAGACCGTTTATGGTTGTCTTCATCATTCTACATTGCTGTCGTCACATTTGTTTTTATTTTTCTCTTTCAGCTACTCTTTTTTTGATCGATGAACTTGTTATCACTGCGCATGTCATAGAACGAAATCATACATGACAGTATTTTTAACTTTTCTGGCTTTTTGAGAACTTAGTCCACTGAAGGCGGTGGCTTGTTTCCAGCTCTGTGGAAAAAGCGATTTGTTTAAAGATATAATTTTAGATAGAATTAAAGAGAGGCCTACATCGGTCAGATTTAGATTTGGCTCCAAGTTCAGTTAGCTTCAGTTGGCAGAATGCCCTAATTATTCTTCCACTTGTAACCAGGAAACAAGGGTCGACGGGGGGTCATTTGGCCGCGCCCAAGGTATTGTTCAGTGAACAAAACCCCGCGATCAGCTAAAGCGTTTTATAAAATGTGTACTAACCCACCAGTGCAGAGCCTTTAGAGTTAAGAAAGCAGCTTCCGGTGGTTTGCAATTACTACGCGTTCTCTGCGGCAGGACTGATGAGCTGTTTCTGTTTACGTTTTCACGAGTGATTCGCTGGTGACCCGAGTAGCAGAAAAGCCCGGCTAAGCCAGTCTACCGTTATTTTCAGTGAGATTTTATTGTTATCACTATCAGGTATGTGGATAAGGTAGCTTACTAAGCGTAATAATCCTATGGCTGTATCTTGGAAATTACTTACGCCTCCGTGCACGTGTTGCATGCTGTTTGGCTTTCACAAGGTCATTAACAGAATCGTGGTCCAGTCTTTTTACAGAAATAGCTGAGCACGAACATTTGGGCTGTTTCTAATTCTGTTTCTTTATTTTTAAACAGATTCGTCTAGATGTTCCTTTTCAGCACTAGGGTTTCATGATTGACTTAACACCGCTCATCGAGTATCTCAATACACTGTAATTGTATAGCGCGTTAGCAAACCTCAACACGATTTTTATTTCTCGAGATCTTTCCTTTTCTTGTTCAGTTCTTTGTTATTGTAGCAACACTTCAAGTCACGTAGGCTTTTAGATAGCTGAATGTTTGTCTTGATATCTTTATGCTTTACATACATTTTAGAGTTAGTTTTCTCAACTCCTCTTTTTGAGTGTCAGTTGACAAACAACATGATCTGTTAACAGTTGCGATCAGCGTGTTCTTTGATGGATATTCTTTGAAATAAAAGAAAGCTATATATTTCAGGTTTGTACTCTCCAATGCTCTTGACACTTTTTTAAGTTTTCGAATGAAAGAATTCAAGTGGATAACAGATTGGGTCCAGCTGTTAACTGTGGAACTTTCCGTGGCGGGTTTATGATCAATAAGATTAAACTGTTAAAAGAATTTTGTTATCTTGAATTTTCGCTAATGTTTTGATTCAATAGATGAGGGAAGACTTGTTTTCAAAACATGATCATGTTACAGACAGAAGCGAATGCATGAACTCGGTTTGACAGATGAAAAGTTCTGACAGCATGACAACCTACAGTTAATGCAATTTGTTCTAAAAGTCAAAGCTAAACGAGGTGCCAGCTCCTTTACACGTGCGCGAAAAAGGGCAAAACCACTTCCGGTCCAGGTTCCGTACCAGAACAAGATGGCTTTTCCGTTGTGTACACTACTGACAGTGTGGAATTGTTACGCAATCACTAAAAACGAAATTCAAGAAAGACGAGCTATCAACTAATATTCTTAGTTGCAGATGACTTCTGTTTCTTGAATACGAAAAAAACTTTTAGTTTCAATTTCTGTACCAATCTGGGGAATGTGAGCGATATGGTTTCTAAAACAGTAACTGTTTCGATTCGGCCAGCTCCAACACGGGAGAGGGGAAAGGAATGGGGTTAGGCTCTTTTCAGGACTCTAGAGAAATACTGGGCTAAAACGCCAGGCAGTAGCACTCTTTGACGCTTTAAAAATTCGAGAGTGGGTGGTGGTGAAGGTGGGGTGGCTCTAGCTTATCCACCCCCCCCCCCCCTCCTGTGCCCCCCTTCGGAACGCTACTCAACATGTGTAGCTTTTTAGTACAGTTGTACTTCAACTACTGGAATAAGTTTTATGGAACTTGTAACAGAACACTGTCAGTCTATGGTCAGAATTTCCCAAACCCTGCGGTTGGTAATCTTACGTAGTCAAACTAAGACGCTAAAGCCGAATTCCTTCTACAAAAACTCGGCCGGAAAAAGCTTGATTCTTAAAGACAAGTTCACACGGCTACTATGGTCTACATATCATTTGATGGTCTGGCATTTAGGCTCAACATTTGTAGACGGTAGCACAATCACTTCTTACTCGCTGAGAGCATAGTTCATAAAGCTAACTGGTTGTGAAGCTCGACAAACTTCAAAAGAAGTGTACAAAGCTGCTTTGTCTAAGGTTGAACGAACCGTGACACTCAGGGTGCACATTCTTTGTTCAATGTGTGAGCGCAAATATTCTTACTGGCTAGTTGCTCATATGCATTTCAATACCTTTGTGTTTTGTGCACCGTCAAGGCCAGCGAACAAAAAAGATAGAGAGAGCAAGAAAACCCATAACGAAGAAACCGGCCGAGTTTCATAACCATTTTCTCTCTATTAACCATGCACTGATGCAGAGAGACACCAACGCAAACTTTCTATCCCACTGCCCCATACTAAATTTTGGGACATGCGCAGTCCTTTGTGTCAAGCTACCTACATGGAGCATTGAGCTGCGGCAAGCCAACTATCTTGGAGCTTTCAATGCTGGCTGCCAAATATTTTAATTCGCAGGCAGTTGTGAAAGAAGATACATTTATTTATAGTTTTATATAACACGTGTTACTACAGATAACAACAGTTTTAGTTTTATTATTTTAAAATGATTGTTCCCATACGGTTATTAAACCCTGAAGTTTACCGTATATAGTAAGGGGAATTTAGGAAAATTATAAAAAATATATATGCTAAGGAATTTGGCGATTTACACTTATTTTTATTGAGAACCAGTACAATTTTGATCAGGCAAAATGTTCTTATTTTGCTTTTAACCGCCATATATTTTTTATGGCTGAAAACCAACTAAAATGCCGTGTTTTCATAAAACTACACGCTTTTTTTATAAGAACCCGTAAATGTTTCCGAGCCTCGTTGTTCTTAATTTTTTGGCGATTTAAGCTTCAAGTTGTTCTTAACTTGTTCTTAAATTCTACCTGCAATTAAATCGAAAAAAATTAAGCCTAAGATATCAGAATACATGTATTAGGAAACGAATTGCTTGGTGGGTTTACTTCAGTATACAGACTTTACAGTGTAAGGCAATGACA
>JAOBYE010550082.1:0-10799 GCA_025403585.1 Parazoanthus swiftii
GGGGAAAGTCGGTACAATGTACCGGTGTACCGGCCTTAAGAAAAACACTGTATACGTTAAACCTTTTATCTAAGCATATTCCAAATCCATTATACCATTGCATATCGTATGCACGTTAATTGTCTCATTGCCAGGATTTTAGCTTCCTTTCATTAACTGGTAAAGCTTATTTCATTTTATTTAAGAAATCAGTGTTCGACTGAATTTCTCAAAATAAGAACCTGTCTCAAATTCTAGGCTAAAACAGGTTCTTATGTAAAGGGGATCTAAATCGACAATTTTAGTTAGGTTCTTATACACGCGGGTATTTAGTGTATTTGGAGTTTTTTTTCTTATAACCGATAGATCTAATAACCTTTATATCCATACCTTAGTGAGAAAATTCATGTTGATCACTTTATTACCAGGTGGAGAAACCAAACGTCCACTAAGTTGTGGCTGCTGTTTCTGTTCCTGTATGTCAGTGAAATCTTCTCCTTGGCGATCTACTGTACGGATTATCAGGGCGAGTTGAAGGTAGGTTTGCTGGTAGTTTATTGTGTTGATTGAGGGGGTGGGGGTGGGGATGGGTTGAGAGAGTGCACTGACTGAGGTCTTCTTCGTGCCTTTGGGTACTTACCGTGTTCTTTATTAAACACCCAATTTCTATCTGTCGCCAGTTTGGAGCAACACAATAACGAGGCACCTCGGCACAGCGGTCCCAGGTCCCCGAACCGGCACAACACAGTCGGAGTGAACAGGACCACAGTGGTGGTCGAAAGCTTTCCTGAGGGAAAACTACATTCTGGAAAAGTTTAAAAACCGTTAAAACCTAATTTCTATTAAGCCCCCTTCTGTTAAGCCCCCAGTCCAGGACACTAAAAATTAAGTAGGCCTCCAGCCGGTAGCTATTAGGGTGGTATTATAGGGTCCGTTTACATTAGAGGCGGGATGAGTTTCGCCCCGGGATCAAAGTCGTACTAACATGGTGGCCGTATTAATGGAGCAGGGTCAGATTTCTTGACTTAAGGGTCGTCAGGACAAATACATCGCATTCACACTTCTTGAACAACTGTTCTCTTTAATAAACATTTGGAAAGTGGATATAATTGTAAACAGTACCTGAAACCTCACTCAGTAATACAATACTGCTAAAATCGGGGGCGGGGGACTGATTCGCCCCCACCCACAAGGCAGGGTTAAGGTTGGGGAGGGGCGGCTTTGAAGGTTGAGAAGCGGCAGGACAGAAGGTTGGGGGGCGATGTTGAAGGTTGGAGAGGATTTCCCCACATTTTACTCTTCTTTAAATATTCGCAAATTTACATTGCTTTGTTAAAACAATAGTATATCACTGAGTTGCTGGAGAAAACTTGATGCCTTAATTTCTGTTGAGGTTGACTTTAACATGATTTCTTGGTACCTCAAGGTTGTGGCATGGACAGAAGCATGCGGGCCCGCTGCGGTATGTGTCACAGTATACTGTTATAATGCAGTAGATTCCTTTTTTACGTATTTTATACTTGTCGCTGCGGAATTTCTTCAAGTCGTACTCTCTAGTTTCCACCAAATCGTACATAAACTTTCGTTGACCGAAATCTCAAATGTGATAGCCTAATTAATCTTCTACTCTTCCTCTTTGTGAGCCTATAACTGTGCTATCTTACATTTAATTTACACAATAGATGATTTTTAAAATTTAAAAATTATAACCTAGAAAAACAAAAGAGTATTGTATATTTTGTCAAAAACCTTCTAGATGCTTTTTGTTTTTCTACAAAGTCACGAATTCTCGTTTCTAAAACAATAAGATCTAAATTTTTAATAAAACAGCCATCCGAACATACAAACCTATTATTATTATTAGCCGAGTGCGAGGTCCGTACGGCAAGTTATGGACCGAGTTTTTTCCTTCCTTTTATGGCCCAAGTACGAAGCGCGCGGGCCATGAAAACAAGGAAGGAAAAAAACAAGGGTTCATTACTTGCCGTTCGGACCGAGCAAATGAGGCTATTAATAAGATGTTTATTACATGGCTTTCTTGGTTATTTGAAGCAAGTGTTCCAGAACTAGAGGTCGGCACTGCTACTTACGGACCTGAAATTGACCAAACACAGCAAACAAAATTAGTTAGCCATATAACAATAATTAGCAGCATACCAGTCAAATATTTTTTTCTGCAAGACAGTTTTCAGACAAGACGATAAGTGTCTGTGGTTCGTTTTCGATAGATCGTAACGCTTGCCCAGTAATATTGCTCGGCTATCAACATTGGTCATTTCTCTACAAGTAAGAGCGTACAAGACAGGATTAAACTTTTATTCTTTGCCGGTTCAGGTGATGGTTTTACTGGGAATCTTACACACCCACGTCGTGTCCACGGATTCGTTCAAGGAAATGAAGACCAGAAAACGAGCCAAGGTTGCGAGGAAGTGCGTATAATTTTTGACGTGTTTGTTAATATCTATCTTTGTTTCGGCGTTTGTTCGACTGTTGCTGCGCTGATATTCAGTCGAGCATTGATCGCTTGGTTTCATACTTTAAATAACTTTGTGCTTTACCTGCATGCCCTATATAATGCCAGGAGAACTACCAAAGTACCTTTTTCTGTAAAACACGTAAGGCGGTGCCTGAAAATTTCCCCACCCCCACTCCCCTAAAAAATTAAGCCCAAAAAACTTCAGATGCAAGAATTCTTCCCTATATAAGCCTTTCCCTATTCCTCTAGCCTGCGTAGTAAGCGTTTCCGTGGAGATTTAAAAAGCAGGCGAACCAGCGAGCGAGTTTTGAGGACGCGCGAGAAATAAGTGCGATTTAAAATTGAAAGGGAGGGGATTGGGAAGCTTCCTTCCTTTCCCCTCCTCCCCCCATCCCTCTCTCTCCAAGTTTTGCTCGCCTCCATATCTGGCGCGGCCTCAAATTCGCTCGCTGCTCTTTTGAAATTCCACGGAAATGCTTGCCACGCAGGCTGTATCCCCCCCGAAAAGAATAAATTAGTACCACATTTTCTTTTTGTGTGACAACGATCTATATATCTCCCAGGTGTCACTTCCCTACTTATCCCACTCTGTCTTTCGAACAAGGAAAGGCCATCGCCAACACTGTGCGTTTGTCTATTTAATTTTTGAAGGCATCGTCTGAATCATCAGAAAAAGCACAGTTTTGATGATGACCACCGAAGGCCGATGGTTAACGGAGTTGTAGAGAGCATTTCTTCTCGAGAAAACCCCCGTGGCGAACTGCGACAGAGAAAAAGACGAACAAGTGAAACGGGTTAGTTTGCATTAAAGATGTACGTTGGGTTGGCCATAAACGTTATTTCCGACCAGGTCTATTTACTACTTACGTAAAGGCCACTTGTCTCGATTAACCCCTATGGTTATGAAATGTGGCCAGCACTTAACAACCTGTGACTTATCTTTCTTACCTACTACACCCCCCCCCCCTCCTCGTCCCCCAACGGCTCTTTCTGCCTGTTTGTTTTTGGTCACTTTTTTGCTTATATTTGTATTTTCTTTCGCTTGTTTACTGTGGCGTTTGTTAGTCTACCTGGCTTCACGATTCTACATTCACTATTTTTATTTTTGTTATTAATCTTTGGCTTTCGTCACACACTCTTGTCTATTATCGAGGGGGATTGTCAAAGTCTTTACTATGCCGAGAAATTCTTAGCTTTCTACCCAACTTGTATTCATCAAACCACAAAAAACAGTTTTTGAAAAACATCTTTTCCAGTCTCTGCCTCTACAAGTTTTTCACGATAATAAAAGCTGTTCTATTTGGCTCTACAAGTTTTTCAGTATAATAAAAACTGTTCTGTTTGGCTCCACTTAGGAGACGATAATAAAAGCTGTTCTATTTGGCTCTACAAGTTTTTCAGTATAATAAAAGCTGTTCTGTTTGGCTCCACTTAGCGGAAGATGATAACGATTCAATGGAAGACGATGAAACAGAGAACAACGACAAGACTGAGGAGGAGGTGAGCGACACTGGAGACTCCACGGGCTCAACCACGGAGAGCGACAACTCGGACATGGAGATGGACTCGCCCAATTACGACGAGGATCCTTTTGCCTGGGACTTACAGGTTCGATTCAGGCCTCAAAATTAGCAAACATTTGGTCGGATAACTCAATACACTCTAGTATGGATTCTTGTAATGGGGGAAGGGGTGAGGAATGGTAGGGGCAAAGGCGGTGCTATTTATAAAATGGGTAAGAGGGTAGGGAAGGGTGGTACTAGTAGTAAAAGTATTAGGGAGGATGGATGATACAAGGGAGGTACTATTATCAATAGGACAGGGATGGGCGGGGTATGGGTGGTGTTTTAAGCCGAAACCTTAACTCGGCGCTTTTCAGGCCCGAGTGATAAAGAACTCGGCCGATATTTACATATACACGTAAAACATTCATCTTAGATGCACGAGTATACGCTATGATACAGCTTTTAGATTGCGGTTAGAAATTGTGTTTCTCTATACTTAACCAATACTTTTTCCAACAAAAGACTGACAGTAAATAAAGATAAAAAACAAAAGATGAGCAATGTAAAACTTTTTAAAGTTGCTAAAGTCAAATTACGGCACGCACTCCAAATTGAAAACTGTGGGGAAAAAAACTGGCATTCACAATATATGATGGGGTAAAGAGTTATGTTCTTACATAGAAATAAAACTTATTAGCGTTACCAGAATATGATAAATAGGTAAGCGTGTGGTCATGGCTTGCTCTGTTATGCCTGTAAACAGTTCTTGAGGGATGCTCCGGTGACGCTGACAAGTTCTTTGTTGATCTTATAAGCGTCAGTCAGATCAAAATAATCTAAAACTGTATTCCTGTCGCAAGCTCACTCACGTACGGTGTTCTTGTTTCCAGGAAACTAATAAAGGAGCAGGGCCTACCGTTGCACCGGCCACAGCTGAGAAAGGTGAGAATTCCTTTGCGTTCTTGGACAGTACAAAAAGGGCTGCGTTTTCTTGTATCTTCACTTTATTAGATTCTAGTTTTGAATACAGGATTTTATACCAAACTCTATATTCGAAATTGTGTTTTATTAGATTCATATATACTTGGAAGCAAAACCACCGTTTTAATTCGAATTTTCAATACTATTATATTTAATAGGGTTGCACGTACTAGTAACCCTTCTTAAAAGAGTTGATTATTGTTATTATTATCATCATCATCATCATCATCATCATTATTATTATTATTATTATTACTATTATTATCATTATCATTATCATTATCATCATTACCACTCAGTACTACTACTACTATTCTATTAAGCCCTTTTCTGTACTTTTAAATTTATGCATTAAACTGTTGTGTCGCATTTATTTTTAACGTTTGGTCTGAAATGTAAAATAAAGATGATTACTGTTTATACGTTTATTATACTATTAATCATATCATTCTTACTATTGTCATTATAATCATTATCAGCATAAATGTAATAATTTTTGTTGGTATCATTATTACTATTGTTATCGTTCTTGCTGCTGCTGCTATTGTTGTTGTTGTTGTTATTATTATTATTATTATTGTTATTATTATTATTATTATTATTATTATTATTACTATTACTATTATAATTATTTATGCAGATCCAAGGTCTGTATTTCGGCCATTCACACTTCTTCACATAAAAAAGAAATAAAAACAAGTGGATGATACTCATAAAAAAGAGAACGAAGAAGTTGATTTTCAGCCGCTGTTGTCGTCTTGTCGTCTCAGTTGCTAAAGGCCCCTGATAACCGATGAAGATAAAATGTTCCTCATTCAACTGATACTTCTCTTGGTATTCCAGTAATGGTGTCTGTGTGGGAGGGGCGTCAGTGCCAGAAAGCCCTGCTGTCCATTCTAGAGATCAGTGCAGCGATTGTCAATAAAGTGGTATTTATTCTCTTTACCTTTTATGCGCTGTTTCTCTGTAGCTTCACGTTTAAGTTTAAGCGATTGTCGAGTTTAGTGCTTTAGTCGGTTTGATGACGATCAACGCTCCAGCAAAAAGTGCTAGACCAAACTAGAGCCAAGTTTAGCACCACGTATTCGTAAAACGGCAAACGACAGGAATGGAAACGAGAAAGAAAATTATATGCAGAAACTCTTGCTTAGATTGCACATTCCTAATCTTCAATGAAGGACCGAAAGTAAAAGTTTCGGAGAAGAAATGGACTGCTGTGCAATCTAGACCAACCGAAAGTTTAGTCGCAAGGTCGTTCCTGCTGTTTGCCTAAATCCCTGTTGTTTCAAGTGTAGATAGTAATTTCTTTTGCATTATTGTTGTAGGTTAGACCTTTACGACATAAAGGTCCGTTCACACTAGCAGTTTTTGATGCAATTTTTATTCCGGTTTCAATTGCAATTTTTCTCGATTGTGCAAAACCTTGCAAGTTTCCTAGCATTCGAATTCAAGCAAATTGCAGGTACCTTACGTACTTTTGGAAGTAACAGCGCGAGTGCAAGAAATATCGCAGTGGGAATCGCGACAGAAATTGCGGCAAAAATTGCTAGTGTAGACAAGCCTTAAGGCATATCTGCAGATACTGCAGGCTTGCTGTGTTATTAAATAACTTGGGTGTCGTCTCAATGTTAATCAGAAAATAATTCTGCATCCATGGTTGTATTTGAACCCATGAGCTTCTGATTGCTCGGCTGCGCAGTGGTCGAGGTTTTAGCGTGTCTGACTCGTATCTTAAAGGTCGCGAGTTCAAACCCCGGCCAGACAACTGTTGTATCTTTTACCGCGTTTATTCCCAACACTAAACATGGTTCGACTGAAATATGTTGGTACTGGTTCGTGTTCATAGGTTTTCACATGTTGTAAAAAGAGCACTTGGACGTTATAACGATAAAGCAATTTTTTTTTCTGGTTTTAAGCCAATCTGTGTTTTAAGACTGCCCGGTTTTTCAACCGTGAGAAGTTGAAACCTGTTCAACGAGTAGTGTGAAAGTAGCATTTGAGAAAGACACTTCATCCCATACTAAGCTGAATAAATGAGAGCCAGTTTCCAATGGAGGCTAACGTGTGATTTGTTAGTGTCCTGTCCTGTCCTGGGGGAGTTGCAAATTCTTATCCATTTAACAATGCATAAACCAGAAATAAGCGCCAGCCGTATAATCCACTTGGCTCGGAAAAAGACATAGCAGTTATTTGGCCCTCTGATTGCTGATTAGCTGCTCCACGCCCTGAGCTAGAAGAACTCACACGGAGAACTTGGCCACTTAACCTGGTTCTGATAGATGGTACACGTGCGCTTGTCCAGCAATACTGCTGGCTCGATAGGTCCAAATATTCGTCTGCTTCCACATGTACATTTTATTAAGTTGGTAAAATCGTTAAGGTATCACACCAACCGTATCCAAAACAAATATGCAACACTTACATCACTACAGCTAACTGAGAGTTTCAACTCTAAGAATATTCACATCTGCTACAAAGTTTATATAATCGACTAAATATTTACATAGTTCAAAAATGATTGTCCGAGTTTGTTTTGAAAACGGGAAGGGACTTTGCTGATACAATGTCTAGGGGGGGGGGGATTCCAATCTTTTATTGTTCGGGGGGAAAAGGAAAACTTAAAAACATATCTGCTGATCTTAGTCCCTTATATAAGTCCGGGACTTTAATGTGGGATTTTATGGTACTTAACGAACATCTTGGAATTTGTGATGGTGTCTCTGGCACCAAAGCAACAGTCGCTGTCCATTTTCTTTTGCTGAGGATTTGTATCCCCATCACAGGATTCGCACAAGTGGAACATGGGATATCTTCACTTTGGTTGTGTGGTGTCGGTGGTCTTGGCTGTCGTTCCCCTGTTCTTTCGAGTATACATTACTGAGGTAATTGATTAAATATGCTTACTTACCATACACCTGTCTGGACACTGTAAACAGAGGTTGGTGGATTGACGTACCAAAAAGGATGGTGGCTGACACAGAGCCGAAAATCCTATTCTGGTCCTGTTCAGTCCTGTGCAAGAACAACGTTTTATAACTTTTCTGTGCGTTTTATGAGCATTTTTATGATTTCTGTGCGCGAAGAACTGTGGGTAAATGTACAAGTCACCATCTTTTTTGGTACGGTCTGTTGATATTTTTGACTGACAGCTGTCAAAAGACTTAAGAATGCTAAAGACATAGCAAGCCTTCCCCGCTGGCAACTCAGTTATTTCTTGCGAGTAAATCGTGCATTTAATAGTCTTCTTTGTCACTATCTAATGTCACTATTCACCATCACTCGCAATCAATTGCCGTCGTATATCGTTATCGTTTGCTCGAAACACGTTGCCTGCGGAGGAAGTTAGTACGTAGCCATGTGAGAGATGCCACAATTGTCTAGAAAAACCTTTTTAATTAGTGTACATGAACTTTTTTCTACCATCATCGTGAATAACGTATCTTCTGACGCCAATTTTAAAAATAGCCCCTTAAATAACTTTATTCGAGCTCATAGTAACCCTTGCTTTTCTATTAACGCCCTAGGAGACGTTTGACTGGAATACTGTAGCTGGCCTACAACACGCCCTACATGTCATGTTCGGCTTCACGTGGAAGTATGACAATTTCTTTGTCGCTTTTCGCTCTTTTTCTCTCAATTTTTCTCTCAATTTCTCTCTTCCGTCTTCACTGCTATGTTCAGTCTTCGTTTTGTGTTTCGGTATATTTTACTCTTCAGTTTTGTTGCCTTTTTTAATTGTCTAGTTTTGTATTATACATTTTTTGTTTTTAGCGGCATCCTTTTGTGAGTTGATATTCTGTCTAGCTTGGTCACTTTTTATCTGTCTGGTTGTCGGGCTTTCTGCGCGTCTTTTCTTTTCTTTTTCAGTTTCTTTGATATATGTTGTTCTCTGTCTTAATTGTTTGTTGGCCCTGTTCGAGCACAAAACACAAATAACCAGAAGAAAAATTTGGTCGCGGTTTGTTCTACACAGAACTAAGCAGCTTTGTGCACTCCTTTTGACGTTTGTTTAGCTTCACAACCAGTTAGTTCTATCAACTAAAGACTGTGTACTGTACATCTCGGCTTGTCCCAGTTCTTGTTCATCACGTGACACACTCACGTGACACACTTTCATTAATGCACGCGTCATTTCATTTCTCAGGTCACGTGCGATAGTGTTGATCAGCATGCTGGCCAGACTGGTTCTCAGTTTCTCGTTTTTCTTTCTCCTATGTGTAGCTGAGAGATCCTACAGACAGGTAAACTCATAGAAATGTGCCCTACAGACTGGTAAATGCACAGACGTATATCCTACAAATAGATGAATACACAGATATTTGCCAAATACAAACATAAATCAGATATACTGCTGAAATACACAAACATATGTCATACAGACAGGAAAAACTCAGACATAGATCGTACAAACAAAACACATGTACAAAGATCCTACATACAGGTAAATGCCTGACATATGTCATTCAGACAGATAATGCACAGATATAGTTCCTGAATACAGTTAAATACGCAAACATAGATTCTACAGCTATAAATCCTGCATACAGGTAAACACACAGTCATTATTCAAACGAATAGGTAAATACACGGTTATAAATCCTACAGAGAGGTAAATACAGTGTCATAAATCCTACAGACAAGTAAAAGCACAGACGTAGGTTGGACAGAAAATGCCCAGACATAGATGTCATGGTTGAATATTTATTCGAGTTATTTTTAGTTTTAGTGGAGTTATAGAGCTGCTTGAATCAATTGCATAAGTAATTAAGACAATAGAAATGGTCCACGATAACGTTAGTTATATCAAACTGTGTGTATGTGTTGCGTAACAGCGATGTCTCTACGCTAAATTATTTGGTTGGTTAACGTCGTCACGCAAGGCACGTCGAGCGGCGCTACCTCACTTCCGTCTTCACAAGGTCCGTAATATCAAGACGTGGTTGTCCCTTCGGTCACTATTAAAGGTACGTTATTGCTGTGCCCCTTACCCCCCACCCCACCACCCAATTTATGTTCGGTGGCCATCGCAAGACATGAAAACTACAGTGATTTTTCTTAAGTTGCGTCCTTTGATCATTAGCAAATTATTTATATCACTAATACTAACCTAGTTGTAATCGAAAATTATGATCCACTGAGATGCCAATTGCGACTCACAAGTTGAAAAAGCGGGTTTTTTTTCATTTTCACCATTACAACTGTACTTATCTTTAGTTCCGTACAATTATCTTTTAGAGATGGAGACTGTATGTGAACATTTGTGTGTGCGTGTGTATTTATATGTATGTATGAATATATGCACATGTTTGTGGTGTGTGTATCTGTACATGTGTATATGCGTGTGTGTGTGTGCTTGTGTTTGGGTGTGGTATTTACATGTGTGCATGTCAGTGTGTCCCCGAGCTCATGTCTGCATGTATTTATATTGGCTCGTGCGTTTGCTTGTTATTAATTCCTTTCTCTTCTGTTTTTACCTATCAATCTTTTGCGTTTATGTGCATTAGTCAACTGTATAAACCATCTTGTGCAAATGTGTTTGTTTATGCTTGCGTTCAGTTTCGTCTATTTTTAGATCATGTTTATGTCTGTTTGTCTGTGTTTCAATTTATGCCAACGTGTTCAAGCACGTCTATGGTCTACTTTTGCTCATTTTGAAATACTGTTAACCCTGTGTGTTTATCTACAGAGGCGCGGTCCCCAGAGGTCCGTGGACATGATCGTATCTTCGTCTTTCCTCCTCTCTGTACTGCTGGTCATCGTCATGTGTGTGCAGGTACTCAATCGTTTTACAGAAAGGACGGTCTTCAGTGCTCCGCTTTCTAACAAACCAGCTTTGAGCCGGGGTCAAACGACCACGA
>JAOBYE010550304.1:0-12736 GCA_025403585.1 Parazoanthus swiftii
GCTGTATATCAGGACTCCATTTAAACTAGCAATGCTAAACTGGATGATCCTGTATAAATACTGCTTACAAATACAAAATACAAATACCGAGGATATTTTTTGGATATTCAAAGTATAAGAGCTCAAAAAAGGGGTAAGTTGTTAAGGGCGGGTTCGCTTTATCGCGGGCTATCACCATTTGTAAAATGCATCCACATATTAATCACTGATACTCTAACATTGTTTTTACCAGAAAAAGTAAATGGGGCGATCTTAAACCAAACAGAAGAAGCCGACATTGTTAGAGTGGACAAAGGAGAAAGCGCGCGGACAGTCAAAATACTTTCTATAGTGACTGCAGGAGCTGTGTTTACGATGTTATTGGCAATTGGCTGTGTTGTACACATGATGTGCTATGACAGCAGAAAGATAAAAACAGTATTACACAGAGGGCCAAGAAAACGCAAGCCGCCTTTTAACTACAGTCCGGTGTGAGGGGCGAGCAACTGTGAAGACAATGGTCGGAATCTCCGCTGACCAGCATTTAACACCGCTGGCGTCGTGATTAGGGATAGATCGCAACTGCATATAATTCAAAGCCGTGTGATAGCAAAAATTTTGCAATATCTAGCAAAAAGAGACATGGTGTTTTTGCGGAAGTGCTAAGTTTCTGCCGAAGGGCTTGCTTGATTTCTGCCGAGCTTTCTGAAGAAAAACCTTTCACTTTTGTACCCGAAAAACAATTTGTACCGCGTAACACCACTAAAGTTTCAAAGAAAATTGTCGACAAGAAACAGTCACATTTCTCTTAAGAAGCGAATACCCTTCTGGTTTGCCGTATAAACACGTCGCGATCAGGGAGAAATTGCCCTATGAGGCGTATCTTCCGTAGCATTTGGCTCAATCTAAAGTGGGCACTGATTGCTATAGGACTGCACAAAGTTGTGCTCATAAAGGAAGCATTTTATGCCATTGGCAATGCCCCCTTTTTCGTGAAATTGTGCCAAAAGATATGCTAGCCTCCTTTTAACATGCTAAAACTTTGTACAAAGCGCAAAAACTTTGCTAACTAGATGTTTCTTTACATTTATAGTACAATAACACTATAACTGGAAACACGTTCATTACGTGAAACACATTTAATTTAGTATAACCGGCATCTTAGACTGTGTACTTTATTCTGACTTCTCTTTTACTTAAAATTTTCTAGTTAGGGTTAGTTTTACGATTGAGGCCAGTTAACACTACCATTTTTTGGCGCAATTTTTGTCACGATTTCCATTGCAATATTTCTTGCACTCCTGCTGTTACTTCCAAAATAACATGTAAAGCACCTGTAATTTCACTGAATTAGAGTGGCTGTTTTGAACAATCTCAAGGTTTGATGTATCTTCGCAGCGAGAAAAATTGCCTTGCAAACCGAAACATAAATTGCATCAAAAATTGCTAGTGTAAACGGGCCTTTAAAGTTAGTGATAAACTCAGATTTAGGTCTAGGAGAAAACTTTAATATTTTTAAGTGTGACTGTAAGCTTAAGTACCAAAAATTAGGTTTTGACATGTTGTGCTCGTAAAACCAAATTTTTCTTGTAAAATTGTGCCAGAAATTGTACTAGACTTAGCAAAATTTGCTTAGTTCTTTTTAAATATTTTAAAAGTTTTTAGTTCTTAAAAGAACTTGTAAAAAAAGTGTTAACGACTTTTTATTTGTTAAAATGCATATGTACTATTAATAATACTTTTTGACTACCTATTTTACTCTTGCCTCTACAAAACATAGCTTTTAAATATTGTAATTTTTAGCCGAGCAATTCAACCCTTTGCTGCCATTTGGATTTCAACGAAATAAAATTAATATTATTATTATTATTATTATTATTATTATTATTATTATTATTATTACTACTACTACTACTACTATTACTATTGTTATACTGAAGTGACAAAAAATGATTTTACTGCTTCCCAAATAATCATTAAAAAGATATTTAGTAATTTGTTTTATGTTATCATCATACCCAAAGCCATGGTCTCCAAAACAAGCAACATAACGATAATTATTCCAACAATACTGTTTTTAGAAAAGTGTGCTTGAAGTGGCAAATTATCCCAAACAATCTGTCAAAAGCTAATCAAATGATAATTTTCACATGCATACTGTTAGTAGTTTACACTTAACAACAGTCAAACAATTTTGTCTTTCGAGTTTGACATTACTTGTTACTCTCGAGATGTTAGACAAGGTACGGGTTTATCTGTACAGAAAAGACTTTAAGGAATGTCTCAACGTTTTGGCTGATTACCTAATCGTGCTATATAGCGTTTTCATTCATGTTGGTGTCGCTTACAAAAGAAACTAAATACAGCTTCATTGTAAAAGGGCACCAACTTGACGGCCATAACGTCATGTGAAAACGCTCTATACCTTTAAAATTGTTACCAAGAAATTTAATCCAATCCAATGACTTTCTTAATCCTTAAAAGTTTAGGCCTTTTGGGAAACACGATTCAATATTTGACTTGCATAATTAAATTTGAACAAATTAAAAATGATGATGTCGTCCAATTAAAATGTCAGAAGTTGTATTCATAATTGGACCGGCTACAGTTACCGCAAATTTTATTTTAATTGCTGCAAAGCTTCCGATTTAGCAGTGAAAATCTTTATTGGATCCATTGGATTAATAAGGGTTTAATAATGTGTGATGGTTTTCTAGCCTGCCACAAGTTGCACAATAATCGGGAACACCCTAAAATACTGGTATATTAAAACAAAATATACAGCTGAGCCAAGGGAAATTTACTAAGGCCAGATTGTTTGGACAGTTAGTGCAGAATACACGCTTGAACAAGTCTTCGAATGAGTGCAATACCCTCTTTATTGTTGAATGAGTTTTCAGCTCAGCTAAAATATAGTTTTGACTAATAAAAATGCATCACACTCGGGCAGAGTTATTTACTACTTTAATAATAATATGTTGATAAAGAATTAAAATATCTGAACAAGATGGCCGAACGGGGGGAGAGAGTCACATTACTTTCCTTTAAGCTGAATGAGGGAGCCACAATAACTTTTCGTGACCCCAAACTGCAAATGACCAGCTCCTCCCTACCCGTAAAAGAACTGAGACATAAGCACTTGACTGTTACACTTAATTAACTATTAGCACTTGAAATTAGCACTGCGACACTCTTGCATTAGCATTGCATTAAGAACAATTTAAGAACAAGCTGAGGTCGGTTTCGATAGCTTAATTTTTTTAAACTTTACTAAGCCTCGATCATAAATCCGCGGCGATAAATTGATCAAACATATACTCGCCAAGCAGTTCGTTTTCAAATACATGTATTGCAATACTTTACAGGGCCGTAGCAAGCCTTGGAAAACTGGGGGGGCACCGCCAAGAGCCGAAGGTGTGAGCCTTTAAGGGAGGTCCGGGGGCATGCTCCCCCGGGAAAGTTTGAAAATTACTGTCTAAAAACGTGTTTCCTGGGTTTTAAACGCCATTTAAAACAAAATCAGAGTATCTAAAACTAGTAAAATTTGACAGGTTTTTCTAAAACTTGGAGCAATTTTCCGAGCTTGATACATTTGACACATTTGCTGGGGAAAAAACTGGGGGGGGCACGGGCCCCCCCCCCGGCCCAACCCCTGGCTACGGCCCTGCCTTAGGTTTCTATATGATTTAAACCACATATAGAAATAAGAACAATATAAGAACAATATAAGAACAATATAAGAACAATTAAAGGCTCAAATTGCAAAAAAATAAAGAACAATGAGCCTCGGCCATACTTACTGGTTAACGTTCGTATAAAAAAGCATGAACCTTGGCATTAACAGTGTGGCTTTTATACTGTGACAGCAGTTTGCAGCAGTGCGAGTTTGACCGTTAGCAATACTCTAACCACATTTTTATTACCTCTGTTAATACGAAACTTAATTATTTATCTAAACTGATGACTAAAAATGCTTTATTTCGATTTTACTACCAGATACACATTTAAGGTTCACTTTAATCCATTCTTGTTAATTATTTCTAATGTCATGTTAAATTCTCGCGATCATAACTTCGGTCGCTTCCTTGGCCAGACAACTTTTTCCTCAGTATACAAACTCGAACATTAGTACTTTCTCAAAAAATGTTTTGGTCGGTTTATTGATTGTGTGATTGCTCCAAATAGAGCGCTCTTTTGTGCTCTGTGTTGACTAGTTCTTAAAAGAAATGTTAAAATACTGCTTCTACAAATGAATAATGTATCAGCATGCACTTTTTTCTCAAGTCTCTGCGCAAGAGCGTTATATATTTTTAAGTACACGAATAAATGCATGTTTAAAGAAGTTAGCTCAGTTCTTCTATATGCAAGTCTCTAAACGTTACCAAGATTTTAAGCTAAATCACCAATTGAACAAATCCCACAGTGAATCTTGTTTGAGGCCGCCTCCGGTTTTTACCGATCTAAAAAATGGAGACACACTTTTTCATATACATACTGAAACTTTTCTCTCGGAAGCATTGAAGCTGCAAAATGTCAAAATCGAATACAGTGGAACCCCGTTAACACGGTCGCCAACGGGCAACAGAAACTTGGCCGTATTAATGGGGTGGCCGTATTAACGGGGTAGGGTCAAATTTCTTAGCTTGTCTGTTAGGGGTCTTATTATCTGAGTTTGTAAAGGATGTGGCTGTTTTAAAGGCAAAAACATAGCATGTAACACTCACTTCCAACTAAAAAGAAATACTGTTGTTGTTGTTTGTCAAGAATGTTGTTATTTTTATGAAGGTATATTTTCGTTTGACACTTCGGCTTGTCTCACCTTTATATAGGATGCTCACTGTGGTTTGAGTGACGTATTAACGAGGTGGATTACAAAGGAATCTACATGTTGGGATTCCAGAATGTGGCCGATGGCCGCATTAACGGGGTCTTCGTAAAAGAAAGTGCATGGGCTTTTCGCCGGGCCGTAAACAAGTGGCCGTGATAGCGAGGTGACCGTATTAACGGGATGGCCGTAAGGCGGGGTTCCACTGTAACATGCTAACCTGAGTTTGATGCACTGCAACATAATCAACACTTTTTCCTCCGTATTTTGAAAATGAATAGAAATGTTATAATATAATATAACATAATATAATATAATATAATATAATATAATATAATATATGTTATATTATATAATATGTTATGTATGTAATATAATGCAATGCAATGTAATGTAATGTGATACAGTAATACAATAATTAACGGTTATTAACCACACGGACTGTTAAGATTTTTGCATAGCTATAACCTGGATAAATATTACATTGTCATGGTAATGTGACCTCCAGAAATCGTTTACAAGGCTTATATTTGGAGGGGCCGCGCACATTTTGGAGCCGTATTTCAACGCATGTACTGTAAATGGGAACGAAACGATACATGCATTTATTGAAAGAGTTCCCTAGTCTTTCCTCTACGTCAATACCTTTACGTTTTCAGGGTTTAGATTTCTTTCGTATTCACAGTGATTGTAATGCTTTTGTAACTGCTCCAACATTGGGCAGGCGTTACTCTTGTGCGCAGGCGCTGGTCCACTGAACAAACTTATCGCTGTCTTATAATTGTGTAGCGCCATAGTTCTCACAACCGCTGACCTGGATTGTGTTGGCATCTTGAATCTACGTTTAACTTGAGATTTTATCGAATTTGAAGTTTCACGATGCTTGTAGACTTTGTAAAGGATAAGTGATGTCGCTAGCACAACTATGGCTATTGAGATACTTGGCATGATGACGCTGGCTAGTTGCATTGCAGGCGTACTTCTGTCCACCACAACTCTTTTAACATGTGAGATTGGTTGTGGTTTGTGAATTAGTTCTGTACACAGAAAGAAAGTGACAGTTGGTTAATTGTATATTATGAATTCAATTTTATTGGAATGAAATCAGTTATCTAGTAAGTAAAGCTTCAATTTGTTTGTTTACATGTTTAATCCTGCATTATATATTCTCTATTTATTTATTTGTTTGTTTGTTTGCTTGTTTGTATGTTTACATGTGTGTGTGTTGTGTATGTTGGTTGGTTGGTTGTTGGTTAGTTTGTTCATTCATTTAACCAATTGCCTAAATGTTTGTTTATTTTTTATTTACTTATTTATATTCATTTATTTATTTTATTATTTGTTTACTTGTTTATTCAACCATTCATTCTTTTATTTATACGTTTTCGCCACTAATTCCTGTGTTTCTTTGTTATTTCTGAAGAATAGGAAGAGACTGCTGGCAGCCATTTCCATAACAAAAGTACAGCTAGTAATTCATTTCGAATATTCATGGTTCCAAAATTCGTCCTCCCACCCACTTTCCTTCTAACTGGCCTCAAGTTGAAAAGTTTTTGTGAAAGCTACAATCCTTAGAGGGTGTACGTTTGAGATGGGGGTGGAAGATTTGCCTCGATTTCATTTTTGTACAGTATTTGGTTCCATTTTTACTATCTCGCTCTTTATTATAAAGCCAATGTTTTCGTGTTGCACTCTAGTGATACTTTTCTAGCAACTACCTGTTCATTTATTCAACAGTCACCACTTTTTCGCTTATACCCCCTCGCATGCACACAAAGACACGCATGCATAAGTATACCGCACACACACATGCACGCACACATGCACACACACACACACACGAAATCCACAAAGGTTGAGCAAGAGGAAATAATAGTCATGCATACTTCTCAAGGCAGTCGGCAGATTGCAGAAATCTCCTTCATTGCAGCATATCATCTGGTATTGACTTTTGAACTTGGGCTTAGTGCTGCCTCCACATTGCCCAAGAGTACTGACCTCCTCAACACATCCGAACCGTAACGATTTCAGTACGAGGGACAGGACTGTGGGGCTCTGAAGACCGACAAACGCCCTGACGTAACACCCATGTGACGACTGGCAAGTCTCTTGGATGTGCTTCGCATTTGAGCGACTCTGAAAGCAGCGTATTGCTGGAGAAAGGAGAGAAGACGGTGTCAGACGATAGTGTCGCATACTTTGCCAACTAATAACAACAAGAACATGATGTGTCTGGAAGACCTAATAAAAGCTTGCGTACACTAGCGACGGAAACAACGGTACTGGAAGCGGAAGCGGAAGCGGAAGCAACACCCTAAGCGGAAGAACGTTCTATTGTAAGCCAAAACTATCTGTAGAATAGCTTTAGATATAGCAGGACAGTTTTGTGGTACAGCTTGTCAACTGGTCTAAGACAAGCAGAATCCCAAAACTCATTTAAATCGGGCTGCAAGGAGTCTTTTCAATAATCTGTAATAAGTATACACGGCATTCATGGCATTCATGGAAAGCAGGCATTCTTTTTAGTATCGTAAAAATGTATTGTAGTTTTTCTAAATCTATTGTACAATATAATTTATTGTAGTTTTTTAAGTCCTGATGATTTTATACCGTATACACGTCACAGTAAATAAAGTTACAAGTTGAACTGAAAACGACGAAAGTAGAAGCGGAGTTTAGATTTTCAGGGCAAAAACTTTGCCAGCTTGCATGCGGTTGTGTTAATTTGCTCACTTTCAAAATTGCACTTAGATTTGCTAAAACCTTCCGCTCCTGTTTCCGACTTTTTGGTTTCAACTGGAACAGAAGCGACGAAAGCTCTGTCTCCACTTCTTCTGAGCTGTCGTTTGTGTTTCGTCTCCTTTCCTTAATTTAAACATGAATGGAATGCCAATTATTTCTCTACTTCCGTCTTTGCTTTCTTCTCCGCTTCTGCATCAACTGTCGCCGGTGTAAGGAGGGCTTAAACATCAGAGACGGCGCCAAGTGTTTTGTAAGGGCTTTCGGATAAATAAAGGCGAAGGGCTGAGCTCGAAAAGGGTCTATGTGCAACTCGCCCATTAGCTTCAAATTTATAAGAATTTAAGCAGAATTGTCCACCATCTGGGATTGAAAAGAGGGTTTGTTCGCATCTGAGGAATCTCCCTTATGAAATTTAACCATCTCCAAGGTATGTAACGTATGGGTGACATCATCATAAATGATAGTAAGATGGCTAAACTTAACACGCGTTCTACTAGTCACGTGTTTGTTACGACAACGTAACGGCAGCAGTGAATCGACAATCACCATCTCAAAGGGGCAGATTAAAACTGAACAGAAACAAAGACAGGTGCAACAGGAAGTGCGGCATGCTGTGGAGAAGTACAATATGACTGACCGCATGCTTTTGGAGGAGAAGTGAAATTTTTGCTATGAAACTGCGAGAAAGCGAGATAGGTTCAAACAATGTCAATGTCAGATTTAACTGGTGGTGTGTTCATCAAGCCGATCATCGTTTTAGCGACTCGTTTGTATCTAGAGGAAGACAATGTGTTTTATAAGTCCTTTTTGCTTTGCTACGCGCAAACTGGTGTCGTGTTTCGCAATGAAAAGCTCTCACAGTCGGTCAGATATTGGCAGAAGGTGGTGCCATGCATCTAAAAGCCTATGACAATAATGTCATTCCCGATGGAGAGACAGTGTCACTGACGTACTTACCCGATCGAGTACATAGCCAAAGATGACAGCTGATCCAACTAAACAAAATCATTCGCCCGTTGCGGCAACAACGCTAAACCAAACAAATGGTCAGTCACCTAATAATACGGTGACCAATACTAACCCTACCTATTATGATAGGGCCCATTGAGACACAAACTGCAACAAACAGCCAGATGCGGGCTGTGCTTGTTACAAAGTTGTGTATAAAAGATTTTAAACCAATTTTAAACCGTCTCTGAACTGCTTTTGGAATTTCAGATGCCTTTAACCTGAATTGTTCATGAATGTTAGCACATCGAATTCAGCTCGCCTCGCAACATTTCACTTTCTATTAGAAACTGCTAGTCTAGAAAATATGTGGATATTGTTTCCATTTCCTTTACATATTTTATCTCCAAATCCGAAAGGGCACGCTCAAAATGGCTGCAGGAACGGGCAAGGTCGATATTTTCCACATTATTTGATGACGGAGTTTTTGTCGCCTTCTTCTCCAATTTCCTTTTCGGGACTTTGAAAAGGCATTGATATCACCTGTTTCTCGCGCATGCTTACTTTGAACTGACCTTAAATCAAAACTTCTCGTTTCTTGCGCCTTGGCGAGTGAATGTCGGTATTTCTTGCTCACGTTTATAAAAAACAATAACGATATGTTGAGATCTGAGAACTGTATACGGTGAAAGCTGGTGTAAAACCTCACTCAGAAGTGACATCCTTGAAGAATAAGAAAAGGCGAGGGGTCCAATAACGTTTTAACTTAGCTAGTCTGATTGCTAGGTAACCACACGAAATAACTCGCGTGTTTAAAACCGCAAAAGGGATATTAATGGTTGTCTCGACCTAAAACTAGGATTTCAGAAGGGCGTGCGGATTTCCGTTTAGAAATGCAAAGCTGAAGAAAACAACAAGATGGAACGAAATCCATTAGCGTAAGTTTAAAACAAAAATGTACCAGACGGAGCAATGGTCGCCAAACCTTTAAAACTGTCTGGCGAAAATATATTAAGTTTGTGGCTAATTATATGATTCGCAAGTTCATTGGATAGCGGGTGCCATGTCAACTGAACTATTTCAATAAGCCCAAACAGTGGCAGGTTGCAAGTTCTCTCCTTTGACTTAATCAAGCCACTTAGCACAGTGGTTTAATAATGATATTGTTTGGTGTTTAGGAAATTTGTTTGAACAGTTATTTCAAAAGAGAAAGATTTTTCTAGCTCGCGTGATATTAAAAGCATTCTTCGGTTTCTTTATGCAACCAGTGGTTCTTTGTGGGAATTCGCTTCTAATTGTATTCGAGTTCGCAGTCTCCGTGACTACAGTTTTCTGGCGCCGTCAAACCTTTTTTTCTGTTTTGCATGATTGTTGTTCTCAGATAATTTGTTTAACAAAATACTTACGGGAAAACTGCATAAGTAACTTTTGATGATTTCTTACTGGGCCAAGAACATTTTTGAAAGAAGACTTTATAACTTTCTTTATATCATTTTCAGTTGCTTTCAAGTAGACGTTACATAATTTTATGCAAGAAAGTTGCAAGTTGTTAAAAGCCTGTGATACGATGAAACCCAAGGAAAAGTAACTTTGTTAATGTGTTTCTACACATGCTTTGTTTAGAGCTTGTTCCTCGCACTCGAAATATACAGCCAACAATTTTTTACAACCCCATACGAGTAAAAAAAGTCGCTATACGTATTTGCTGTGACTCAGTTGTATCAGGAGTCGGTTAAAATAAGAAAGGGGGGTTCTTAAAACTTTGACGTGCTCCGGTGCAGTTTACCAAAATTTTACTTGAAAAGAGCAAAAGGTAATAAAAATGCACAAACCTTTTCCAAATGAACAACAGCGAAGCATAAATACTAAAACAACGACGGTAAATTTGTAGCCCTTCATATTGCCGTAAAGCTTCTACGCTTGCGGAAACTATACCTCCCGTTTCTCGCAGCCTCTTAAACTTTTAGCTCGAAAGGCAATTAAGGCCGATAGATTGTTGGTAAAGTAATTAACGACAGAAGAAGGAGATTGGATAAAAGGCGGATAAAGGCTGTTGCCGCTGAATAATTATCACTGACCGACGGCTCGACTGGTTCAATGACTACAAATATTGTTATTTTTCCTGGTGAACAGCCAAAGTGAATAGTTTGGAAATTATAACAACAAAAATCCGTCTAAACCATAGCTTGGAACTTGAGTCCAGCAGGACAACGTCCTAGAAAAGTGCTTTATTGCAGTTCGAATTCAGTAAATCGTTTTGGTTGGACTTTTCTGCTGCAACTGATTTCGCTTTGTAATGAAAAGAAAGACCATCTCAACATGAATGGGGATTTTTTTTTTGTTGGCTCAACACGTGCGAACAGTTGGCAATGAAAATGTTAAGTTCTTTGGCGCCTTCCTTGAAGCGATTAGGAGCTCACCTAATAGTTTAAAAAAACCTCCGAACTTCTCATGAATTTCGGCAATATTCGAAGTTTTGTAAGAACCATTCAATGTCCGATTATCTGCCTTCTTTACTAATTGTTGTGAGAGTCTTGCCTCCGGTGAAATTGATAATTTAAGATCCGATAAAGTTCCGAGTTTTGTGAAAACAGGACTTTTTCAGTTTTTTATGCTGCCGGTCGTTAATTTATAAAGGCAAATTTTAGATAAAAACCTGGCTTGTACTGAATTTTATTTTCGAATTACTATTAAGAGTGTGAGAAGTACTACCACGAGTCTAGCTTAGGAGGACTATAAGGCTATTTATGTGTAGCCAGTAGTACTTAAAAATAAGAGTATGTTTAAAAGCTAAAACCAAATGATAGCTCACAAACTCAATGGAAAGCAGAATGCATGGACTTATAGTACAAAGTTCCCTTAATCAGTGAGATAGCCTTAAGTTGCTAGACACACGGCAAAAGTTCTTTATTAACGCCACTAAGAGATTCGTGCAAACTCGAATGGATAATTGTTGACTATTTTGTAAACGAACAAAAGCACCGCTGAGACAGATGTCTGGCGGTAAAAGCTACAAAGCACCAGCACACATCCGTTTGGCGGCAAGAAAACCGACTGCTTCCAAAACAAGATCTTCCTCTTCCTAGCTTGTTGTTGAAGTCACAGCGTAACTCTTAAGAATAAAAGACAACTCGTTCGGCTGCTTCGTAGCAATACTTTCCCACCGAAGAAAGAAGTATTAATTATTCTCACCGGCTTTGAGGCAGTTTCGTTGTTTAATCTATGTGCATCGTGACTAGCTGAATATGGAATATAGCTGAATTATATTATGTGCAAGTTTATCAAAGAGAAGGCATTCCCGTCCTTTCTCCTCTGTGGAATCACTAGGTATTGAAAATGTAGCTGATCGGTCAACATTAAAACAAGATTAGTGATGCACTGTGCTTGCGAAATTGAAATTATCTCAGTTGGCAATAAAACCCGTGCCATCAGAGTGCCCGTGGAGAACAAGTAGGAAACAAAAAGTGGAGAAATTCAGATTTTTAATTTTTAATAGCGGATCGGCGAAGAGAAGAATCACTATATTAATACGTAAAAACCTCTAAGTGCAAGAAAGTATCTTCTAAAAGTCTTTTATTTAGACAGAGGTTTCAAATGGCGGATTTAGTGTTTTATCAAGAATATTTCAACGAGATTGAAGGGAATTTTGGTTAAATTATGGTTTTCTTTTTAAAAGAGTTAATGCTGAAATCGGCCTTACATCACTCCGCTAATGGCCAGTCATGGCTCCAGTAGTCTTGACATGCTGACAGCTATATCTCTTTCGGCAGCATTCAATTTCATTAAAGGAAAAAGTTAAACACAAAATAATGTATTGTCAACGCAGCAAGAAAATCTTCATCGTTAGTGGATATTAAAAGTCACAGTTATCGGGTTATAACTTCTTTGGTTATTTGTGTTCAATTAAACATAAAGAAAATCGGTCAACTTGAATACCGGCCGTTAAAGTAGGTGGTTGGATAAACATGATCGGTGCATATGTCCTGGGGAACAGCGGGTGTGAGGCTTTTGTAAGGAGGAGAGCCAAGAACTATCAAAGACATATAGAGCTCACTTATTTTCCATCAAAGGTTCTGAATATAATGTAAAAAATGAATTTGTTAAATATATGTGGTCTATTGACATTTTGTCACAACAGAATCTGAGAAGTGAAAACACTTAACCGAATAGACCAGTTTCGTATTCCCAGTTACCGCTGACTGCAATGACCACAGACTCATTTCTACAGTGTCAGCCTCGACT
>JAOBYE010550415.1:0-12735 GCA_025403585.1 Parazoanthus swiftii
AATTTCCCCTTACAGCTCCACACGTGCAGAAATGGTGCAACCCTACCTCCTCTGTCTACGCGAATTCAATGAAATAATTATTGGGCATCCTACCTCATCTCTATTAACCTTATAATAGATACAATTTTACAAAGGTCATTTTGTTTCAATGTTAAGTCGAGAACGGTCACACAAAACCGAAAATAGACACACCAATTTCGGCTGGTCATCTGAACCGTATGGTGGACATGCTAAGAATTGCTTGCAGTTACAGTTGGTATACAACTTTAATTGGTGATTTTTATCTAAGTCTGATGTTTCATCTGTGCCTGTTTTTAGTGTGTGTGCGCGCGCGAACTGTGCCTGTGTGGCTACCCAATGTGTGTGCACCTGTATTGTATGTCTGTTCAGAGTGCGTGAAGTGTATATCTGCTCAGTTGCTAAGCGTAGGTGTGTCTACTCAGTGTGTGTACAGGGCCGTAGCAAGCCTTGGAAAACTGGGGGGGCACTGCCAAGAGCCGAAGGTGTGAGCCTTTTAGTGGGGTCCGGGGCATGCACCCCCGGAAAATTTTGAATATTAGTTTGTCTAAAAACGTGTTACCTGGGTTTTAAACACCATTTGAAATAAAATCAGAGTGTCTAAAACTAGTAAAAAGTGTCAAGTTTTTCTCAAACTTGGAACAACTTTCTGAGCTTGATACATTTGACACATTTGCTGGGGAAAAAACTGGGGGGGGGGCACGCCCCCCCCGGCCCTACCCCTTGCTACGGCCCTGGTGTATGCCTGCGTATCTGTCCACTCTTCGTGTGTGTATTTGCATCGGTGAGAACTACAAAAGCTGAGCAAGTACTGAGCTGATCTTCTTATTACTCCGGTTGGAAACTATTACATAAACCCTTTACAGTCAACGGTAGTTACAATAGAACCGTACCCAGAAGGGATTTGTTGTTTTAAAATACCTTGAATCGACCATCGACCAACTGACCACCTTGAATTAAAACATCGACCATTTGCTGCACAGCCGTTTGGAAAAGGAGTTGTAGAACCTTTAACTGGCATTAGAAACATCTCTTGGACCCATTATAGTGATAATCGGGAAGAACTTAATATGTTGTGGCTCCCTTGTCTTTCACAGATTTCTATTCTCAGCGTTTTAAGAAAAATGATTTGGAATGATAGAGACCCGCTGCCGTGCTGCCATATTGACATGCTCAAACAAGTCTTGAAGTCTTGCCAAAAAATTTTGTCACAATCTTGAAACTGAGGCACGACTCCTACTATTTAAAATTCTGCGTAATTGCCTCGAGGGATTCCCGATCCTCGAGGACTCGAGAACTCGATCCCTCGATCCCTCGAGGCACGTTACGTTAACTACTCTGGACGGAATTGTATACTGTTCTACAAATCGCTGCAAGCTCTCAGATGTTGGCAAAATTACTGAATATCAATATATCAGCTACAAACTTTCCACACGATGCTAAGTGATCTACTTCTACCTTCGATCTATCTCTACAGCCCAGCTCCGGTTCTTGGTTGACGATGCACTAGTCAGTTGTCAGGGCCATCACCCCTGAGCGGTGCCAAGAACTGCGGGCCCAGTCCTCTTCCCCTCTTCACCAGCAGCCTGACGTGCAAGTACACCAGGACCCCTCGCATGAAAACCAGCCATCCTGAAGGGAAACATACAATCAGCAATACATCTATTTTCTCCTTACTGTATCAATACAAAACAAGTTATTTTGTTATGAGATCTAACGAGCTAATCAAACATAGCCATTTTCCTAACCTAAGATGAAGCGAAAATGGACCAATTTCGAGATATTAAAACTCAGCTTGAAATAAAAGACATCAACATGAGGCTCTGGGAAATAATCCATACAAACTCTATTTTTTATTCCCCAGAGCCTCGTGTTAAGGGGAAAAATATGGAAACAGGTTAACATCTACCTTCTTCTTGTAATACCAATACCATATTGCATGCTTATCATACACACAACAAAATACACGTCGTTCTACTTTCAAAGACAATGTTGACTAGGGCCCGGTTGTTCAAAGCCCAATTAGTCCCAATCCTGGGCTAACTCTAAATATTGGTTTTATTAAGAGTTAACCCAGGATTAGTACTAATCGAGCTTTGAACAGCCGGGCCCAGAGGTGCAGACAAAGTTCCCATTGTGGTATCATCACTTCTCAAGTCACAGAGGTTGTTGTCGGCATGTAGTTTGGCTAACACGGGCAGAATCAACCAATGTAAACAGCAAGTTTTAGTTAAAAAGCAATGGAACATTTTGCCCGTAAGGAGTTATCTCTGACTCAATTGATCGTTTGAATCGCCAGTAACGACGGACAACCACAGCGAAACGAAAGGGAGAGATGAGCAAGCAAAGGCGACCAAGAAAGAAGAAAAAAGTTGGAGAACATTCTTGTTTCAAGAAAAACTGTTTTGGGATCGTCGAATGTCTTGTGTTTAACAAATCAGATGAAAAGAATCCTTATTTGACTCTGGCCAGTTAAATGGTCACTTACATGCCGCGAGACCGAGGTGGGGCTGCTTCATTTCTGTCAAAAATGGCTGAAAATTTGCGACTTTTGTGCAACAGAAATAAGAACCCTTGTTTGTATCCCAATCCGTCAGTGGCGGTATATTAGCGGTTGCATGCGGGTTATTAGAGTGAGTTATCAAGTATCTTGCATTCAAGCCCCCATAAGCCCCGAGTCCGAGGTGCCAAAAAACTAAAAAGGCGGCCGCCCCAGTCCGTTTTCCCCAGGTCGGTATTTTTCTAAAACCAGCTTATGATGTGAGTGCTATGCAACTACTTCAAGTTATATTAATTCGAATGTAAACAACCCCACGAGTTTTATTTCAACAAAGCTATTTAAAAAATATAAAAAATATTATATACACAATACTCTTGTGTTTCGTTTATCGGGTCATAAACTGCCTAGTTCTGCTAAATGCTAAATGTTGTATCCTAGGTCTTATCAGGCTTTTGATTCTATTTAATCGGTCGAGATTAATGGTTAAAAAGATTTTTAAGCACCCTCCCCATCCCCCCCCCCTCCCAAAAAAAAATCAAGTTCAAAAGTATTGAAAAAACTTTATTACCCCCCGGGTGCTTAAAGTGGAGTCCACGTGGTGACAGAACAACTTTCGTGCACACGTATACATGCTGAGAGCAGGTACTTTGTATTACGTACGCACGCTGCGTGTCTGGTATAGCTTTGTTCAACTGCATATCAAAAACTTTTAAAATTTCCATTTATATCACATATTGAAACAGCACATCTTTCTAATTATCGGTTATATTCAATTTTGTATTGCTGTCTCCTGCTACTAGCGAGAGCAACCTTTTAATACTTTAACTGAGAACTAAAATCAAAGTGCCTGTGAAGGGTTAGAACGCGTTTCTTTAATAGGTGAGAAAATTGTCCCTCACGCGCGAAAGATATTCGTGTGAACGGTTTCGTTGCTTGTAAAATCTAAACCATCTCGGTGCACCCAGACTACGAGTAGTCCCTATTTTACCTCGAATTTGTCGAGCCGCGGAAAACGAACCGTGAAAACCGTCGGGCGGAAACTGTGGCTCGACGAAGACTCAAGAGGAAAAATAGAGACTTCTTTCAGTCTACGGTACACCAGGACAGCTAATCTGCGAACTATTCTCATAAGAAATTATTCGTTACAAGTGGAACTATGTTACGAAAAAACAGGAGCGGTTAATGGTGTAAAGACAAAAAAACCTGCGATCCCTTTGGAGACAGTTAAGAAAATTAAGCAGCGTCATAATAACGTGTTTGGGGCTATAAACAGTACAATCTTGACTGTCTGATGGTGCTTGGTGAACAAATGAACACCCTGATAATAAAGTGAAATTTTGTCATCAAACCACAGTGGAGCCAGCAGGTGCAGCCAGAAAGCGGATCCTTTAAAGACTGGTTAATTCATAAGCAAAGAGCACAAGTACAGGTGCAAGAAAGGGAATTAAAATAAGAAAAGAAAAGACAAAGAAATGGCTGGAACAAGCCTACATCATGCAAGGCACCACACCTGTTTCACTTGCCCTTTTTGAGTTTTTCTCTTTAAATTTCTGTTGCTTGTACATGTGCTCACGCCTACATGTATCTCACACGTGTGAACCAGAGCCAAGCAACGCGACATATCTTGCAAGCAAGGACTCGCTAAATATTTACATACAGTACACTCTCTTTTTTCAAAAGAACCTTTATTTTTGGGCCGAGGCTGAATTTTCTTAAATATTTTGCAGGTTTAAGACTCAAGTTTTCTTAAAATGTTCTTACATATATCAGTTACAGGACTTAAAATAATTTCTGGAACATGGCCGGTCACGGTAATCGGCCAACGTGAATTTTGCTCGGACATGCTCCATTTCTGACTTAGCAACTTGACCGGCCATAGAAGGTTTTGTCCGGTCAATTAGTTATTCTGTCCGGACACTGTCCGTTGACCGGCCGTTATTTTAAGCCCTGAGTTAGTACATGTAGTGGTATGTAAACATACACTAGCACAGAAAGCTGGAAGTGGAATTAGCATGTGTACCAAATGCTTTTGTTCTGTCAGACCCGACACTGTTCACCTTTGAAAGATATATTTCCTGCAGCGATTTCCAATTTGTTATGCAGTGTAATTGCAATCAATTTTACATGCAATGAACATCAGCTGTAAAACGAACACTTAGCTAGGTTGGTTTGTAGTAAAGAAACAAATAACAGTGAAAAAATGAATTGTTTCCATGAAACAGTGCTGTAACCGAAAAATATTCTTCACCACAGCCTCAGGTTTGTTCTTAGCATGTTCTTAAATTTTGGGCAAATCTCGGCCTCATGTTCTTATAAATAATTAGGTTCTTACACTGTATATACAAAAATAGAGTGTAAGGCCTTATAAGCCATATAACCTGACCTCTATGATTATGTTTATTTTTGTGAGCCATGACCACAGATATCCCATTCTAAACTTTCATTTAATAGACCAATTTCGATATATTAAAATTCAACCTGAAACAAAAGACATCACTACGAGGCTCTGGGGAATAATCTATACAAACTCTATATTTTATTCCCCAAAGCCTCGTACTGATGTCTTTTGTTTCAGCTGAGTTTTAATATATCGAAATTGGTCTATTAGTACTTCTCAGAGATCCAAATTTAACTGCATTCCTAAACTGCACGTGAAGAACTACATGTCTTCCCCAGTTATTCTACTAGATCTCCTGCCGAATGTTCTTTTATCGAATCCGTACATACTTTCCCGGCTTCAGTTAGTTTCAATTGATAGTTTATGAAGTCGAAATGACCTGTATGTTGGACCATGGAACGCTATTGATCTTGCCACAAGACATACTGCTGTGCTGTGCTTTGTTTTCTTTTTTCGAGAAAACGCATCTATCGTTTTATTTCAATTTAGATTGCTTCCGACAGCTGCCTCACATGGGTCTTTGGAGTACCGTTCAAACTATATAGTTATACATAGTGTTACATAACACCTATTTAAACACTTCTTTTGTTTTCGTTTTTGTGTCGACTATAGACCACTTTCATAAATGGCGGCTATTTTAGTATTCTCTTGTTTTTATTTAAATTAGCCTCACTAGCCTCGTTCAGGTTAATGTATAATTCTTTTGATTTTTTGACTTAAGAACGAGGCTAGTGAGGCTAATTTAAATAAAAACGAGTATTAGATGCACGCTCGCGCCATACAAAAAGCGCGCGAAAAATTGCCAGCTATGTTCTAATGTTTTCTGAAATATTTCTCGTCTCCTTTTAGTTTCTTGGGGTCTCTGAATACGGGAACGAGCCGGTTCACCCTTAACCATCTGGACGCTGTACTCGGATACGTTTCAGATCCACCGTTACTTTTTAACTCGCTCATTTAAAAAGCGTAAAAATGAAGAAGTTCTTCCAATATTTGAAAGACTTCTCATGAAACATTTGAATAGCGAATTGCAAACAGAACACATTTTTTGTAATACAGGGGCTGAGTTTAACAGCAGGTGGAGACCACTCACCACCTGGCTTACTGAGTAGAAATAACCTCTTTACACGGTTAAAAAAACTTAAATGGAATAATTTGAATTAGAATATAGCTGGTAACTGTTTCTTCGCGCGTTTTTCTAACGTTTCTCTCGTGCTCTCCCAACTTCTCGCGTGCATCCATAACTCAATAGACGCACGCTAAGCATGGGCCAATTCTTAAACATTTAATAAGTTGTTCACTTTAGAAACCTTTCTAAGTTTTCACCTACATGTATTTACTGTACCTTTTCTTACGTTCACATTTTAACTATTGTACACTTGCACCTTGCAAGCTCTTTTTCTCTCCAAATGCGACAGATTTATTTATAAATCATAAAAAAAATACAAGAAATGCAAGAAAAAGGAAAGGAAACAAACTGTAGAACTACTCACCAGCAGCAACAAGCACCCACCAGACCCACACAGAACCAAAAAGAAGATTTTCATGGGAAGCTTTCTGAGGAGAGAGAAAAATCCCGCATTCGGTCAAAATGATTCAAACTTTAAAGGAGGGATGTTGTTTTTTTTGGGTGGAGGAGGGGGGGGATGTGTTGGCAAATAAAAAAAAAAGATCCCGCAAAGCGTTTAAACTCTATTAAAGTATTATTGCTCTGAAAAATCCCCCCTTCCTTCCAAAAAAGATTCAAATGGTTACCGTAGCCCTTAGCCCTTTCACTCCCAGCATGTTTATCAATATACATCTTCTCCTTACAGTCAACACAAAACATGTTGATTGGATGCGAGAATAAAGGAACTGAACTTCCATTTTAAATTCTTTACGTTCAAGTATAAAATTCTCCTTACCCTCTATAGGAAATACATGGAGATAGGTAACGAGAACTTATAAACACGTCATTTGGCACTATTGGGAGTGAAAAGGTAAAGCTATAACTATTGAGATACCTGTAAAAGGGGCATTTTCTGCTCTGACATTGGATGGTAAAACGTTTTCCTACCTTCAAATATTCATTGCTATTTAGTATAGCTGCAATACAGCTGAAAGGTTGAAGAGCAAGGAGTTCCAAGAGAACCCATGGCCCTGTGGGGGTGGGTATAGATACTTATTTTGTAGGCCTGTAGCCTCAACACAAACCTTAATGATCAGGGACCACTTGACAACCGACAGACCAAAACCCGCAACTGCCCCATGTCGCCCTGCAATAGTCTTTGTCATGCAGTATCCTGCCAAGAACCCAATCCAGTTGAAAATGAATGCCACTGCAACAAAAAAAAGATAAATGTAACAAGAAACAATGGCATCAACAGTTGCAGTCCCAATTGTCGCTGAGGATTCCTTCCCAAATCCCCAATAAATCACATAAGATAGCACAAATACCATAAGGTCAGTGAACTTTATTTATCTGGCCTAATTTTGGCGCATTTTGGGTGTCATAAGATTGAAACCGTAGAATTTACGAGGCATTCCCAGCGATCACTCACAATGTACCGACAGTCGGCTGTTGCAAGTTACAGTAAATAGATGGAATCACTGAGCGTGTAATTTCATTCATGACGTCACGTGGCCTAAAATTTTTTAGAAACTGGCACTGTCAGATTTGTCTGCCTGTGCGAAGAGTCAGCTATTGGAGTATTGCACAACATGCCAAAACACTATGCAGCCATGCCAATATTCATCCAAGCAGTGCTGAAATTCATGAAAAGAATGAGAACAATTTTTTATTACGGTCAACAAATTTTCTTGAGTTCTTGATTCTCCTAACAAAAATAACTTGTTCCGTATTGATATTGTAGGGAGAAGAAAGATGTTGATACTGTAAATTGACTTGGGCTAAAAAACATATGAGAATAACACACAAGGTTTCGCAACTTCGGTGCAACGATTACGTTATGGAAAGATTGAAGGGTTCGCATTGTCATATCGATCAGTTAGCCTGATTGAACGTTTTATAATGACGAAACAAATTCACGCTTCAGGAAAACGTTCGAACCCCTTGGGAAAACGTTCGAACGCTTTGCGGAAACGTTCGAACGCTTTAGTAAAACGTTTGAACGCTCTAGAAAAACGTTCGAACGCTTTAGTAAAACGTTCGAATGCTTTCAATTGGCAAAACATTCACTCAAAACTTGAAAACGTTCGAACGTTTTTGGAAAGCGTTCAGTGAGCGTTCAGTGAGCGTTCATTTTCCCGTTTGAACGGAAAAGCGTTAGGTACGTTTTCGCGTGCTGGGTCACAATTATGTCTACTGCACTTACTGAGGAAACACGCAGCGAATATGCAGTCAGAGCCCAGCTCCATAACTACAGAAGGAGAAATATTTGAGAATTAGAAACTGAACTGATAAGATGATGTCACAGGAGTGCATTAAAAAGATGAGAAGGGAAATTTAAAATGGAAAAAAGGTTGTTAGATGTAACAAGCACTGGATCTGGGAGACAAGGGTTACTCTTCAGAAGGCATACAGTGCAAGTTGGTGGTCATCCATAACTAAATAATTACATTAACTCTAAAACTCAATTTTGAACTTACTCAAAATAAATAAATACATGTAACTATTATAATAATTTCAAAAGAACAATCTAAAAAGTAACCAATTAAAGACCTGCATTTAGTTAAGTACATGTTTTGTCAGCGATCCTTTGTCGAGGCTGTCTTGAATGTCCATACAAATAAAAAATTCACAGACCTATGCATCTCTAAACTGAGTGTTACATGTACAAGTATTGTTGAGAAGGAAAGGAAGAGGATGTACAGTACACAAGTCATGTACCGAAAGAGGTGAAAACCTAACAAAGATTGATACAGGGCAGAATAATACTACGAGGTACTGGAATATTAGTTTACCATATTAGGTGGAAAAATTTGAGTGGAGGCTAAAGTATACAATGATGTATCTCTGATAAATGCTACATGTACTGTCATCACTTTGACTACTGTACATAATATACAGTACATATAATATACACTGTATATATATATATATATATATTTTAAAAAATTGCAATTGTACAGAAAACAACAATTTGTTTCTCAAAATAAAAAAATGTTAACATCAACTTGTGGGATTCCTAAAAATATGAATGCAAATCTACAATACTGATTCAGCTCCTTTAAATCCCAGACCAATTGCAGAACATTTTAGTATAGTATACAGTCACACTATTTTTTTATAGAATAAAATCTGGAAACAAAAACAATTATTAAATAAATGTAAATTAAGATAATTTATTTGTTGGTTATTTTACAGCACTTGTCATCAAAATTCAGTGACAGAATTGATAATAAATAATCTCACATACAGTACATGTATTATATGACTAGTTATTAGGTACTATGTCACCCAGTCAAAATTACATTAATTTATTGAAGATACTTTATACAGGAATGAACAATAGGACTGTGAGTGACTGTCTGCTGCTCTACTAATAATTATTAGTAATACTTAAAGTACATCAACCTGGGACAAAAATGTCCCAAAAAATTGAAACGTTAGTACTGTATGGTCAATAAAATTAATCTTAATGATCTGTACAAGTAGCTTTCCACTTGACATACCTGATCCATCATTAAGGGTTAATTGTGTATGCTGTAGGGAAGAAACAACGAAACTAAATCAGTGATGACTGGATAATTCCAGGCAACTGATATTCATTGTGTTTCCAATTATTACTAATAATATTATTAATAAAGTACAATCATGTATCTGCAAGTTTGCCTTGCTTCAAGGTTAGAAAATCCTGCTATAAAAGTAAAAGACAAGGGCTTATTGTATAATTTATGTACCTTGTACATATATGTATAACCCACAAGTGCTGTCTTGTAAAATCTGGTCCCAATAACTGGACGCACTGTACTTTTTCAACAAGTTTAGCAATTTAACAATAAATTATTATAATTGTTTATCTTGTGGCGAAAATATTTTAAAAAAATATTTTTGGTTGGAAATTTTTTCTATCCAGTTTAAAATTTTCCAACCAGTGAGAAATTTACAACCAGTGTAAAATCATCTAACAATTCGGAATATCACCAAAACCAACTTTATTCTATTTCACCCACCACAAAGAAGAGATTAAGCTTCAATAAATCTGTATATCAACCAAATGACCTTGACAGAAAAGGAAAGTATTAAATACCTTGGTAACATGCCTAATTCCAAGGCTGCAAATAATTTTTTTTGGTTTTCCAGACATTTATCTTGCCAATGAAACATTTTACCACACAAATCATATGTCAGGTGGGACATGCTAAACTTTTTATATCAAACATAATTTGCATATTTAGAGTTTTAACTCTGTACTAAAGGCAGCAAACAACCTAGAGTATGTGGGTTTCTGCATTTGTATGGTCAATCACACTTGCAAGTTTAAAATTTGTCGAGCCTACGATTAATGTTTTTCATACTTTTAACAAAGGAAAAAAATGTCCCTCCTTTATTTTTTTCGCTTTCATAGATTAGCCATGATTTTGTATCATACATGTAAACTGCCAAATCACACTTCTTTCATTTTTTTTTACATGCAAGACTGTGAGTTTTTTAAGCAGTTGGTAACCTTGCTCTGTCAGAAATGTTTTTTTCTTTATTGTTGTGAACAATGGAGGAAGGCTTCCTTTCACCTCCGACTCCCAAGGAAAAGCTTGATACAACTCATTCAGGAAAAGGTAAAGCAAATTTTTTTTCATTAGTTTAAGAATAATTAAATACTTAATAAATTAAAGAAAAAATTAACTAGTTAGAAAATTTCTCACTAGTGGGAAAATTTCTAACCAAAACAAATTAATTTCCAGTCACAACATTTACATGTACCTCAACCACATTTATGTACAGAAAGTGGTAGAGAATGATCTAGTAATTACTGTACTGTTTACTACATGTTCTGTTATATTACTGTAATTTAATACAATAACATGTTCTTGATATAGATTTGTCTAACCCAGTACATGTACAGTACTGTAGTGTCAAAGAACTAGAAACAGTAGAGGGGAGAAACATATTTTTTAAAAATTAATACATGACTGTATAAAATTATTAAATACTTTAAATTAAAGAAAAATATAACTACTGAACAGCAGTTAGAAAATTCCTTACTGGTTCCAAGGAAAATTTCCAACCAAAACAAAATAATTTCCAGCCACAATATTTAAATGTACCTCAATCACATGTAGTAAACTCCTACATACATGTATACTGTAACTGTAATTCAATGTTCTTAACATAATATTATGTAGATTTGTTTTAGAACTTACAGTACTTATGTAGTACATGTAGTCTCAAGCACTAATAACTGTAATATTAAATATTGTAGTGATCAAAAATTATAATAAGCAAATCAAGTGTATAATAAGTACATACAGAAATGTCAGTTTTCCTTTCCTGAGATTCTTGATAAGTAGGCAGCTTCATTGTGGCAAGGTTGTAAGCTGGGGGAGGTTCTGGTGGTTCATTTTCATCAACTGTAAATCGAGTCATTAAAGGTGTCACTGAACAGTACGTAATGTAAATTATGTACCCTGTATTCAAGTCTTGTACTATGTGTACACATAAATGTATAACCTTCACCTTAATCTTTATGCCAAACTACCTTCATCTTTTTAAAAAAATATTTTTATAGTGCTACTGTAAAAGATGGAGGGCCAACTGTAGTGCATGCCTCGATGAAGGAGAATCAAGGAAAAGAAAAGAAGCCATGGCAAGGCAGCAGAGAAGAAAAGCGGCTTGGAATGCTCCACCAATATTGGTTTTCGTGTGTTCTGAATGCAGTCATGTTTGCAGTTCATGAATTGGGCTTTTGAGCCACCAGAGAAGTTTTGTAATATGCGCTAATGTCGTGGACTTTTATGTCCGAAGACAGCCTACTACTACTAATACTGTAGTACAGTATATATAATTATATATCTATCAGAGAAATTAATTTTACATGTATATAGTCTATAATATGTTACTCCAATTTATTTAAATTGTAGGTGTATAATATATATACATAATGTAAAAATTATAATTATATTATAAATACAATTAGGAAACAGTTAGACCAGGAATAACTTGTACTCCCATGCTGGTTTTATTTTATCCACACGAACTTCCCATCATTGCTTGCGTGCAACAGTTATGCTGGTATTCTTTACTCAAAATCAGCTCTCACTGATACTTTTCAAATCTTGTGAATGTTTCCAAACAGTTCCGATCCTGTCCAAAATTTTTCTCAAGGTTTCCAAACACTTCCAAAGATTTTCCAAAAAGGTTTAAAAGTTATATAAACTCCTCAGAAAAGACTTTTCTATATTTTCCAAAGATTTAGGTATGACATAAACTAGTTATGCAATGTTTTCCCATTGGATACAGTGGAAAATACCGCTTGTCACTTACAATTACTTCATATACATGTACACACTCGCCTTAAGGCTCGTGTGTTTAACACAGAAAATACAAGTGACACGTGACATGTTCCGTGGATGGTACTAAAAGGATTGCATAACTAATATAGTTATATTGTGATTTTAGAAACAACTAACCTGGGGGAGGTACATACAATGCACTGTATGGTGGTGGAGGAATACTAGGTTCATCGTCCGACCTCCCTGCTGTTCCCAAGGTCAGGGTGACTGGCCGAGGAGGTGGGGTCTCTTCATTGGTTGCCACCTGTTACAGGATACAGAGAGCAAAGTTATAAATAGCAGTCCATGACAAACAATAGTCCATTTCACGGTTCTCGAAATGTAACCAAGCCTTTGCTTGTGATCGAGGCGAAAGTTGACCTTGCATAGT
>JAOBYE010550526.1:0-12735 GCA_025403585.1 Parazoanthus swiftii
ATAACAATAACAATAACAATAACAATAACAATAACAATAACAATAACAATAACAATAACAATAACAATAACAATAAAAAGAATACAAAGAATACAAAGAAAATAACAACAGCGTTGTCTTTTGGTTAAGAGTAGTTTAGCTATGTAATCTAGTGCAAGAATGTGTAATTTACCGCAACTTCAATACCAATTTCCAACCTTTACCTTAATAATAAAGGAAGAAGGAGTCGATTTGATTCCAAAAAGGGTATTCGACCAAAACGTTTATGCGTTAAAGCAGTAAAAGATAAACTTGCAGTTTATTAATTCTAATTATGGGCACATCTTTTGACATTAGTTAAATGACAGAATCAATTATTCAAATTTAATTATGTTAATTAAAATTTTAACCCAAAACAGGGGATTTTTCAGATTAACAACAGTAATAACAACAGAATATCAAGTAAAGTTTTCGTTTTCATTCTACTCTTTGACCTTTCCTTATTGAACCAAGCTGGAAGTATAAAGTTTCTGTGAATTTTTAAGGAAACTTCTTTTTGTTTTTTAATAAACAAAATTTTTGAAAATTCCAAGGTGTCAGCCAAGATGGCGGCCTGGCATTGTTAAGCAATAATTGATCCTCTATAGAAAACCTTTAATTAAAATTTAAATAATTTGTGATTACTTGAAACTACTTGCATACCAAATATCCACCTTTTAACTATAGATAGATAGATAGATAGATAGATAGATAGATAGATAGATAGATAGATAGAATATTGAATATTGAATATATTAATGGAATAAGTTAAAACAACAAATGTGGACTACCTTCAAAATGTATTCTGTTTTAGGGTTCTTTCGTCCAATGCAATAACTGTTTTGACAAACACATCGTTTAGAAATCAGCAAGGGCTTGAAAATCTGCAAGTGTTTCAGATTCAAACCTTGTTTAGTGCTTTTAAAAGCTGTTTTGAAACATTTCAGTAGGTGTTACATATGCAAGTATAAACCTGAGATTATATCCCCAAAACCTTTTGCGGCCGTAGGCACATAGGTTCTGTTCCTCGTATCTTTGCCCGTTTGTTCAGCTCTACTTTGTTACTTATATTGCTAAAAGGCTCCCGTTAATTTCGAGTGGAAAAGAAGTAAGCGTGGTAATTTACATAAATTTTGCCCGTTAATGAAAAAGTACTTTTGTACAGGTTTTTATCTGGAAACAAAATTCAAGACATACAAAAGGGCACTTTCAGTCACCTAAGGAATCTAAAAAATTTGTAAGTAAAGCTTAAACAACATTCATGCTTATTGGATCTGGATCTACGGTAAATTGCACATTAAAAACAAAACCTAGGCCTAATAATGTTTTAATCAGCTAGTGATGTTAGAATTTCACGGCATAGAAACATAAATGCCTAGAATTTGAGTTCCTGGGAAGATCACACTGAGTCAATATGTAAAAGATCCAGTGACAGAGTTGGTGTTAACAGATGATTTAAACCATTTTTTTCTCCCAAAAATACTTGTCCACTGGGGACATTGTAGGTTCTCGCTGTGAAACACGATCAAATGTCATACTCGTAAGCAAGACAAAAATATGATCTATAATCTTACCACAAAGTTTCTCTCTTGTCGTAAAACTTTTCAAGCTTTCCAGAGAAACCGGATGTGTGGAATTCCCAATTTTTCAGATATAACTTATACTCATGGTGCAACATTTTCCTCGAAATCTTTTACCAATGCAGATTGCTAGCTGATAATCCAATCAAGACATTGCCAGAAAATGTGTTCAAAATCTTAGGGGGACAGTTGGCGACAATGTAAGTTAAACATATTAACTCTTTCAACAGAGTCAGAACCAATGTTATTATAGCCACGAAGTCATAAATATATATTAACTATTTTGATAAAATACATTTAGAGAATGTAATTTCTAAAATCATTTCATTGTTTATAGCTAGATATTACAGTTAACAACTTATCCTCGAATGATTACGGAAGGTCAATTATGTTCCGTCCGATTTTTTCCTAATATATGAAGCTTTAAGGCAATTAGAATGAAACTTATTTTCTTACCAAAGGTACTTCTATTGAAATTACTTTATGCCGTCATTACTTATAACTTATGCAAAAATAATCGTGCACAGTTTGAGCAAAACCATCGCATGTGGCCAAGTCACTCTGTCCATTTACATTATGATCCAGGGGTTATTCTTCGATTGTAAACTAAATTCAGTTTTTAAGTGTAGTTCTATTTGGGTACCCGCTGGAAAAACCCCGCTAAACCACTTAGAGTACACGCAGACACCAGAACTACAGTCGAATACTTTCTGTTTTACCCAAGGCCACTTGTCAAGGTCCAGATTTTGGATTTTAGATCGGAATTGAAACTCCACAGGCAACTATTATGTCGCTGAAATAAACAGCAAATCAGTAACCGATCATCAGTAGGATACCTAAAATGTGTGCAATTCTACAATCGATTTCTGTTCCATTAAATCCTAGATCATATGTAGCATTTGATGACGTCACTGTTTTGGATGTTGTCTTGTGGTCGAATGTTTCTCAGTGTGGTCTGTTGCGAACTTGCACTTTTAATGTTGCCTTTTGATCTCCTGTAAACAAAAATGTTTTTGTTTCTAAGATTATTGGAAAAGAAAAAAAAACTACCAACGAATCAATTGATCAATAACAAAAACAAACAAATAAAATATTAAATAAATAAATAAACAAACAAATTAACAAATTAACAAATTAACAAACAAACAAACAAACAAACAAAAAACATACTTACATACATACATACATACATTCATACATACATACATACATACATACATATGTATATTCATATCTTCTTTCTGTTTCTTCGTTTGGGCCCTTTCCTTCCCAGGACTTTCACTCAGAAGGTATTACTTTGGATCATTGTAGAGCACATGAATTTTTTTTCAGCATCTTGATAAACGTCAACCTCGATATGATGGATGTTCGTGTTTTTAGCGGAACCGAAAGCGTTTCAATACTGTTGTAAGTTGAGAGATTGCTTACAACAGTTAACACAGACACTATTACGTAGCTAAAAGATCTTAAAGAATACCAATTTTTCTAGAGTTTATATGAGGAACAGAGCTGCATACGAAACAAAACGTTAATGAAAAAGTGTATTTTCTTTATGCTACCTTTCCATTTCGCCTATCCCGCAGGGTTATTTTGGGCTCAAGGAAATCCTCCCCATTCGTTATCATTCTTGTTTGTTTTCTTTAATTGGTAGGAAGACTAATTAACCAATGCTATACATAGTTTCGTACTAATTGGTACTAAAATTCTGCTGTTGCCCAATGACGTCAAATATTAGTTTTCTTAGCCAAATTTTAACTAATTATATGTTTCTTTCAGATTTTTACAAAATTTGGGAAAAACAATAAGAAAGTTTATCAAACGTTTTAAGCCCTTTTAAAAAGAGTTTGTCAGAGCTTAAAAAGCGGCCCCCGTGGAGTCCTGAAGTCGCAGCTAAAATAACCGAATTAAGCTAGCCAATCAGAAACCTGCCTGCGTCATTTGCACGTGAACTTCCCGTGTGGTCGTAATTCTTTCTAGTCAAAATTCACCGCGCTTACCCACTGCGTCGTTGAACAATAGTACCGGTGACAAGCAATGCGCAGCCATTTCCGTTCTGATATAGGGGGTCGGTCTAATAATGGATTTCGGTGTATTTAACCTCTGACAAACCCTTTAAGAAATTTGTTATTGAAGTTTCTTCCCATCAATACGTGACAATAACGACATAATCAGATTGTTATTAAAATGTTCTTTAGCAAAGGTTTATATTACATTTTGGGTAGCCTTTCTCGAAGCAAACCGGGTTCTAAAGCTGTTAGAACTTTTCTTAGCAATTATTAATCCGTAGACACTCAAAAACGAAAGGAATACACATTTTTCTCGGATAGAGGCCGCCATTTTAAAGTTTTCGTGATACATTGCACTATCTACTGTTTATTATATACTAAACGGACATTATATCAACCAAATATCAATTTGATGGTATCAAAATAATCAGTATTTGAAAAACAAAACCAGTTACCATATAGAAACTTGTAAAGACCCCTGTATCTATGTTGTTGTAGTCGATATAACCATGGTACTTTTAAGTAGATTTAACAGCAAAACTAAGAAAATCCTACAGAAACATACCGGATTTCTCAATATTTCATAAGAAACCATTGTTGGGGTACAAAGGCTTAATCACTAAAATTGATTTTTTGGTTTGGAACAACATATGATGTGAATAAGGCCTTCTTGAAAAAAAACAATTCACAATTGTTCTCTGCATTGTCTGCGATTGACTATGAACTTGTGGAACAAGAAAAATCTTGGTCACAATACAGTAGTAACGCTTTAAAAAAAATATTAGTTGCTCGAAACACAAATCCAATAAGCTATGTCATTTGACAACAATCAATAAAATGTTCTTCGAAATTTGCGGGTTAAGCCTTTTTAAACCCTTTATGATGAACTGATGCACCAGGAAATTTCCCAAACAGCAAAAACCAGAAAACGTTTCACAATAAGTCCTTCCACAAATGTTAATATTTCTTCTACCCCACCCTCTATTTCTCGCCAAAGATTGTATGAAGTCAGAATTGTACAGGCTAAGATAAAAATACCTCTTTTTCGTATTTTCATGTATCAGTAATGGGGCCAACGACAACGTGCCAATTGAACTGTATTACGATGACGTTCAGGGAGCCATCAAAAGTTCAGGATTCGCCAGAAAGTGTGCGTATGTGCGTAAAGGGTGGTGGCGCTTCCTGTGCTACGCATGTCCGTTTGGAACACATGTAAAGCCAGGAAATCAGATCTGCACTGATTGCTCGGCAGGTTAGTTTTATCACAATTGGTAAAACTAACTGGTTGGGAAGCTGAACAAACTTCAAAGGGAGTGTACAAAACTACTTTGTCTTAGGTTGAACAAACCGTGACAGTGGAATGCTTTGCTTAATGTGTGAGCCCAGATATTTTTATGGTTTAAGTGTTCATATGCATTTAAATGTCAAGGCCAACGAAAATAAGAGATAAAGAAAATAGATATTGGTGGCAAATTGTTTACCTCTATGATTATTCTTGAACAAAGCTGGTGTTGTGTCATGCTAATCCTCATTAATACATTCAACCACAATACGTTTTTGTTTAACCACATCCAGATAATGGTGTCTAGCAGAAAAGCTTGTGCTTGATTTCTTGTTAAAAACGCTTCCTGTAACTAGCTCTTTTGTATTTTTGTCTTAGAGACAAAAGTAAGTTAACTGGCATCAATATGTTCGTTTTTTGTCGTTCTTTGACGAGTATAAATTATACCCCCTTTTCTTGTCTAAACCTATTCAGACTAGCCTTTTTTTGAGATCCTGGGACCAGTGAGGGATTGAGAGGATGAGGAGAAAAAGGATGCTTAGTGGCATGTCTTCTTTCTGTATTGTATTCCTCGAATAAACTTCTCTGCCCCTGGGTGTTGCGTTGTAAATATTCAACCTCCTTCCCAGTTTCGAGCACCTGGTCGTAACGTTTGACATAGATTAGAACATCGCTGGAACTTTTTCGCGCGCTTTTTTTTATGGCACGAGCGTGCATCGATCTATAACTCGATAGACGCACGCCCGTGAAGAACAAATAGTAACTAACGGCTCAAAAAATGTTAAACATTTTGTATTTTTGCCTAGTGAGTGCTTAATTACTATTTTCAAAACAAAACAGTTAAAATCGACAGTGAAGAAAACGTTTTTCCCACCGTACAGGGGGTTTCTACGGAGATGTCGCAGCTTATGTTGGTGAAACTTGCAAACAATGTAATCCTGGCACATTTGTACATCCGAACTTCGCACCTGGAAAAAACATTTTGGACTGCAAAGTTTGTCCTGGAGGTAACAGTTTCGTGATAATAAATAATTATAGTGCTCGCATCAACTCACTATAATTGGTAACTATAAAATATAATAAAAGAACCATTAATGCACGCTGCCAAGCCTTCTGTTATTTGATATCAAAATGTTACATAAAAAGACAGTTCAAGGCAATGATCTAATGTACATTACGCTCCGTCTGTGTTAATGTATGTGTGTCTGTATGAACATGATTATGTATAAATAAAGTAAATAAAGGGGTGGATTAAATAGGGGGTAGTATTTACCTGTTTAACATAAGTAATTTTCACAATTGTACACGTGATTATATTACATTTCGAGTTCGTACTCTCTAATTTTAAAATTCAATATTTCTTTTTGTCATTTGGTTTTTGTTCAAAAGATTTTCGTACTTGAAATTTAGCAATTGAGGGATTTTAGGTACCCAATCCAAATAGCTGAACAACCAGCTTTCGACAATCTGCTATTATTAAAACGAATCGTTTATCACGGCTTTTGAAAATTATCAGCAACTATAGCTAAAGAAGACGAAATAGAAATAGCAGAGTTTCGTAATTTGTGTAGCATAATTTTGGAAGTTGTGATAAATGACTCGGCAAGACTGGCAGCTGCAAAACACATAACGATTCACAGGTCTGTTATGACGTTCACTATATATTTAATTAGCTAATCAATCAAAAAATAATAGGTATACACCAAAAGGGAAGTTCTTGGAGAAACGTCTGGCCGTTTAAGGGTTAAGTTGATCCGGATCACTTTACCTTTTTGCATTAGGTCGATTAACGACTACATTTTTTACCGTTTTACGACTATCTGTTACCTCACAGAACGCTTCAGAGTGTCACCTTTTCTATAGCTGTTTTAGTTCTTATGGTCTTTCCATGGTCTTGAATGGTCAATTAGTTATGGTAAGGCTTAAGAATTGCCTCTAATGGATAAAAGTGCAGTCAAGTTTTCTTTAAAAGAAGATGTTTAAAGTTTGAAGGAATTTACAGCCAAAAGGAAATAATAATATCTTTCAAGATATAGACAACGAATGCGTAGTTAAAGGAAAAGGGTAAGGTACGGAAGAGAATGAGAAAAAGCATTATCGTGAATGTAAGTTATTAGGATCGTAGAAAATCAAGAAAACAGAAAGAAGACAAAGATTAAGATAGATATAAAATATTTGGAAACAATTAGCATGTTTATTGGCAAATAATTATTGTTATTGTTGTCTGAGGAAGAAGGATTAACTCTCGAAACACGAACCTCCCTGTCAAATTAAAGGAATAACATATCATCAACCCCTTCTAAATAAACCACATTAATAATGAAAAATTATATTATCTGTATATGAAATATATGAGTAAAAGATCATCTTTCCCAGTTGTACTTATTATATTAAGAAAGAGTACTTTAAGTTTTAAACGCTCTAAAACCTTAAATTAAATTCCAGCGGATATAAACTGTCTCTTGTTATTGTTTAGGAACACAGACAAATGTCTTCGCTGGTTACAGAGCGTGTAGCTGCCTTCCGAATTTTTATCGTACCAATAGATTCGGCAAGTGCTTTTCCTGTCCAACACATGGAACCCAGTGTGAAGACGATTTTGTGAGTCTAAAAAAGGGTTTCTTTTGGCAGTGGAAAAATAGCCAAGAAAAGGAAGAGTACAAATCGTTCATGCTGAATGTTAAGATCAAAGATGATACCTACAATTGCAGCACCACCCTGTTCAACGGCTCGATCCCAAAACCTCACGCATGTCCTCGACCAAGTTCGTGCTTAGGAGGTCTGGACTCCAAATGTTCTCCAGGGTACGTTTAACACACTCTAGCACACAATGGTGCAATTAAATTGCACCATTTGTTTACTCACAGCTGGATCGTTGCTCAATTTGTTCAGACAATTTTTTTGCAAAACTGTAATGAAACATCGAAATTTTAGGGTTTCACAAAACAACTGAGAGGGATGTTTTTTAAAACGGCGGTTCATCTGTCTTTCCAACTCTCTTTATAAAGTTGTCTTGATCTTAACAAAAATAAGTTTCTATGAAAGGTAAATCTGAAGTTAAGGGTGTAACTAGCTTAAAGTTGCTTCCTTGCAATTTGCGATAAAACGATAAAACGTTTAAAAACGTTTGACGGGCAGAGAACATGGTAACTCTAACACACTTGATAAAAAGCGGCACTGGTAGAATGAGAAATAGTCCGACCAGAGTTGACATAAAGCACTTTTTAATATCATTTTGATATTTTGCTTCACTAAACAGGTACCAGGGTCCTCTTTGTAGTGTCTGCAGTGCTGGTTACTACAAGCTGATGTTAGCCTGTCGTTCTTGCCCTTCTACTGCGTGGATAATTGGGCAGTCTCTCCTTTGTTCTTTTGCTCTTGGCATCGTGTTCGCTTTTCTTTTGTGGGCTGGCAAACGAAAGGCTAAAAACAGCAATCGCAGCCTCAGAGATGCCTTCCTCTCCGTCATGAAGATTGTAATTGGTTTTGTCCAAGTGACTGCAGGGATTATGGATGCTTTTGCTTTTGTTAAATGGCCTGCGTACTTGGCCGAAATTGGCAAATTTTCTGAAATCTTTCAGCTAAACGTGCTTCAAATTGTCCCGCTACAGTGCATCAACCACGACTTGGGTATTAACGTTTACCAGAGCATGATTCTTATGTTTGCAATGAACGCGTCAGTGGTGGTAGTAGCCATTGCTGTATACATTTTAGTGTATGGGTACATGTGTGTGAGAGGTCTGTCACAAATAGAAAAGGAAACGGCACTCTCCAAAATAAGAAATGGAAAATCTCTTCTTCTTTTCGTCCCTCTTTCTTACAAGAAATGGTTTTGGGGTCTAATCTTTGTCTCATTATAACATAAAAATTTGATTATTTCAAAAAATTTAAATGAAGTCAATAGATTCCGAAAATGTGTTTTCGCAACTTACGAAGTAAAGTGTTTCCATTGATATATCTTACCAGCTGATTTTTATGGGATTCAGTTTATGGAATTGACGCAAAGGATTGTCTTTTTCTTGGTATATAATGGAACATGAACAATTTTAGTACTTTCCCGCCATTGGTTGCTAGAGCTGTAGTTAGCGAGTTACAGATGCACATGTAACTTTTTCAAAGGTTTGCGCTTTAATTACACAACTTATTCAACTAGATGTATAAGTTTTCTATCTCGCAGGATACACTTGGATAAAAACGAAATGTTGTACTTCAAATAAGCTGTTTCGCGGCTGATTTACGAAGGCAGACTGTCCAACTTTCAGACGGCTTTAAACTGGGATAAAAGTTCTGAGAGATACGCCGAAGACGCCTATTGCTAAGGGGTTTGGGGGAATGCTCCTCTCTCCCCTCCCTAGAAAGTTTTAAATCTAGAGGCTTTGAAATATGCCATTTCTGGTGTTCTAGCACAACAGTTTATGTCAAAAATCTTCTGTCGTTTGATCGCAACTTACACGTCTACAACCCTTTTGGAATAAAAGTATACTTGATCTTATTTGATACTTCTTGCAGCTTCTTCAGTTATTCGGGAGAACAACGTTATAAATAAGTATTGTGCATTTCGTTTCGTTCGTGAGAATTTGACGAAAATATCACAACAAGAGTTGAAATCGGGGTTTTTCCTATCCCGATCGCATATTGGTCGGGATTAGGGATTTTCAAGCAAAATCTGGATGGTTGGACAGTCTGCTAAGGAATTTTATCTTCGGAAGTTAGACGATTGCGTGCTTTACGTTAGTTATCCATGGGGTATTGCTTTGTCAGTTATGTATGGGATTTAAAAGAAAACCGCTTAATTTCAGACCAATTCATCATTTTGTCTTCCGACTCGAAACTAGTAAATTTGTGTTCATATTTTAAAATCTACAGTTGGTACTGAAATCCAAATGAACAACTTACCAGTAGTAACATTTTGGCTCACATATTGAACTAAGAAATGCGCACTGTCAGGGCTCGTTCAACCAAAAAAAATCAGCTTTGTATGCTCATTTTTAAGTTTGTTGAGCTTCACAACCAGTAAGTTTAGTTCTATTTCAAGTATTATTTGAATTCAAGCTAAGAAAAAGAAATGGGTTATACATTCTAAGTTAAGTCTTTTGGAGTAAGAGCATTTAATAATCTTAGTTTTTTTGCTATGCAAAAGCAACAAAACCTTTTCCAAAAATTAAAGAAAAAATGTTTTTTAACTTAGAAACTGTCAGTAGCATTAGATAGAAAAGGAAAGACAAACCTTCCTAAATAATCTCACTACTATCACAAAAAAAGACTGCAAAAGAAAAAAAATGGAACATTTTGTTGTCGCCCATGCAGCCTTCACGTTGATTTCACTCAAGACCAAACGGACGTTTACTAGTTTATTTGTACCACGTAATGATTTATGGCAAACTGCCTGGCGAACTCTTGAAAGGCGATTATGACTAAAGTTGTTTTCAAATTGAATGGTAAAAACTATTTTTTTCCTTATTGTAAATTAGCCTCCTCCGCAGGCAACTCTCAAGTGAGTTTAACCAATGATGAAGCAGATAGGGTGAATGATGGTTATTCTAGTCTGATGTATGGTTAATGAGGGCGAAGGCGTTGAGGTGAAAAATGAGGAAAGTGTGGATGGAGTGGTGGTTTATTTACAACTTGCACATAAATGCTTTCTGAAACGAGAAAAAAATGAAATGGAAAAATGATCATTATCATTATTATTGTTATCATTATTATTACTATTATTATCTTTATTATGAATAACAATGTTGTTAATATAATTATTATAATACCACGAGTAAAAAAATATATAATGTTCCCTTTTTGTTACTGTTACTGGTAGTGTTTTTGAATATAGGTCTATTGTGAAACTAGATTTTGTAACAATATAATTGTATGTGTGAGACACCTTATTCTATTGTCTGTTTGCCCGCCACTGGCGAATTTGTATATGAAGCAATGCTTTGGCATTATGTAAAAGTTGTTATATCATCCCAATAAAGCCATTACTACTACTACTACTGCTACTACTACTACTGCTACTGCTGCTACTACTACTACTACTACTACTACTACTACTACTACTACTACTACTACTACTACTACTACTACTTCTACTACTACTACTACTATTACTACTACTACTACTATTACATTCATAGGTAAAAGCTGTTTGAGGGTTTATGGCACAGCACTGACGATGCCTAAGAGTTGCGCTGATATAGTGATAGAATGTGCTGACTCCATTGTCAGTAATAAAGGCCCTTACAATAATTGGTGGCGTTTTCGAGACGATATCTTTGAAATATTGAGGCCTGCCAGGGAAGCCCTTGGTGATGCCACTGAATTTCTCAACAACATCTTTCCAACCATTAAGTTCACAATGAGATCATCTAGCACTTGTTTAGAATATTTTGACGTCTATGCGAATCTAGAACAGAGCCGAATAACCACTGATATTCATTCGAAACCAACACGTACATATCTACCTGCTCAACTCAGATATATCACTGATAGCATCCCCTAAACCACTGCCTTAAGGTTTAGCCGTGTTTGCTCTGAACAGGAAAACCTAAAACTGATTAGATCCGAGGAGTACAAACAACATTTGTTATCCAGAAATTATAAAACAGCAGATGTATCAACCCAGTTAACCAGGCTGTCGCCGTTCCCAGAAATTACTAGAAACAAACCAAAGCAAAACAAAACAAAAAAATCCATTGTAGATTACAATCCAGCTTTGCCCAGCGTCGGTAAAATTATTAGGGGCAATATAAATACTTTTTATAGCTCGCCTGCTATGGCTACAACCATAACTCTCTTTTTTTTCTTCTTAGAAAATAGGTTGATTTCAATTGGTTTCATATAATAACCATAAATGGTTTAGTCGATTTTTCAGAAAATAAATTAGTATCACTAATACAAAACACACACAGGTACAAAAACACATGAGCATAGATATTTGGGCTAAGATTAGTTATAATACGGTAAGAGATTCGTACTGGATGGCTCAGCTGATTACTATACACCCCTTCGGGCTCAACAAAAGGAAGGAATCAACTCCTACAAAAGAGTCAGTTTTATGTATTTCTCATCAGGCAGTACATTTTACCGTAGTCTCTAAATCTTTTGGGAATCACACCACTGTACATATCAAATTAAATTAGCAATTTTTTTTTTTACCTGTTTGACAGCAATAGGTTTATAATTTACTCTATTGTCTTATCGAACTTTAATCTGCAGAGTACGGAAAAATACATTTGTACAGTAAGGGTCGTTCTTTACGTAGCGCTAACTCCACGCGCGCTTCTTTATGAGCTAAAGCGTTTTTTTATGATAAAAAAAGAGAGAAAAAGCTGAACAATAAATCCCTTATTAGGCAGTTTAGTGTGTTGCATGGGTGAACATGTTTACTCGTCTTTTGTCTAATAAGATATATTTAATACGTATTTGTTAATAGTTTATTCAACAATTTGAGCTATATGGAACCACAAACAATGCTTGTGGTTTGACTGAGGAACACTGAATAAAAGTCAAAAGGTTTTCTCAAGACGACTGCAGTTTCTTGTCACTGACAGGCTGAAAGCTGCGGGCATAACTTTTTTTACTCCAAATATATATATAAAAATTATATCTTTTATCTATAAGTCTGTATTATGTTAAAAAAACATATAAAAAAATAAGTTAGTCCCGAAGAAGACAGCTCCCAAAAAGTGCTTATTACTCGCAGCCGTAGGCGAGCGAGTATTAAATTCGGCTCTTTTTTTTTTTTTTTTTCCCTGATTCAGACAGGAAACACCTGGGCCAATCAGAACGGAAAGCGCTGTCACGTTCAGCCAATCAGAGCGCAAAGCGCTGTCACGTGTGAATCGGTCTTCTC
>JAOBYE010550637.1:0-12733 GCA_025403585.1 Parazoanthus swiftii
GCGATCGCTGGGATCGCTACCAAAGATAAAATTTGGTTTCCATATAATCGCTGGGATCGCTGAACAAATTTTTCAGCCATCCTGGCGATCCCAGCGATCCCAGCGATTATATGGAAACCGGGCTTAAGTTTTCAATCGTGTTTTTGGTACTTGTGAAAGACACTTATTCTTTGACCTTAACTGTCTTGGTGGATCTTACCGAACCAATAACTCACGTATATATAAATAGGGGCAAGATTGTTGAGGGCCTTATATGTCAGTAATAAAACCTTAAAAATAATTCGCTGATCCACGTGCTTCTTATATAAGAATAGGCCTGATATGCATGGCTCGTGGTTGCTTAGATTATCTATTATTTATTTAGATTATCTTAGATACTAGGCGCGCAGCACAGTTTTGGATGCACTGAAGTTTTTCAGCCAGGTACTTAGTTGAGTTAATGAGCAATGGTTTACAGTTATCCAACCGACAATTGACAAAAGTACGAACGAGAACTTTTGTAGTCTCTGTTGTGAGGTACTTCCTACCAATCTTGGCTGTATTTTTGAGATGGAACAAGGCGGACTTAAACATGCTTATCGAAAAACATTGTCTTATCAAAGACAACTCCGATGTTCCTGGCCTTGTCCGATGGACGCACATGAACATCTCCACCTAGAATACTGTCTAATGTTAAGCAAGGACTAAATTTAGAACTAATGACAAGCCATTCGGTCTTGTCTCTTTTCAATTGAAGCTTGTTAGTGGCCAGCCAACGATAAATATCTCGGATACAAGATTCAAAGAAGGGAATGGGAGTCTTTGCTTTTTCGTATCCAGTAGTAGTATAGCCATACAAATGTTTTCCCCAGTTTGTATTTCTATTCATAATTGGGCCTGTTACGTTTAGCATAATGAAAACTTTGAAAAGGACAAAAAGACTTTGTTTGTTTTGTTAAATGACGTGTAATAGATTTCATAAGAAAATGTGCGGTTTAGTTAAGTTTCCTTTGCGTCACTGCTAAAGTATGAATCAGCTTCAAATGTAATTTCTTTTCCGGCACGTGTAATCAAGTCTTAGTTTGGAGTTACAGTCGGAGCGAAAGGTATAACGGAGCTATCGGAGATTTACTGGAGTTTTAGCGGAGTTTACGGAGTTCATCTAAGTTCTTTTTAACCCGGAGTCAAGATCAGATGTAAGTTACACCTGTCGATTATTTAGTCTTCGCTTGATTCATGATTTTCAACCACAGAAATATAGTTTAGTTTTAACATAGCAAACGAACATCTCTCTATAGTTTTCACCGCACGTGTTGTAAAGTAGTTGGTCCAGCAATTAAAGAATCGTCTTTAGTACCCCGCTGTCCGGTTACAAGCATCACGGTGGTTTAACTTCTCGAACTCCAACATACTACACCCCGCGTCAGCCGTGTTGTGAACGCGACAGGGCCAGATAACCAAATTACAATTATATTGATTATGTAGCAGCGTAATGTTAGAGTATACATGTACTAGATAGTTCTTAAATTCCTAGACATGTTTCTTATTCAATATACTGGTATCTGCATTTACAATACAATGCAATGCTTCGCAACGCAATGCAACGTAACGTAACGTAACGTAACGCAGTGCATTGTGACATCATTTGGAACTTGCTTATACAAGACTTGTGGACCATACTGTATTACTGGCAAGTATATGTACTGTTGAATTAAAAGTATTAATATCATAGGTGACAAATTACTCCTTAATTTTTGCGCGAAATTTCAGCGTTAATTTATAATTTCACATGTGAAGTTACAGTGTAAAAAATCCACCGGCGATTTTGAGCGTAATTTGTCATCCATGATATTAAAAGGTAACCAAATGGCAGACTCGTGAAATTAGAAAATAATTTCACTTGCGTTTTGTCAAATTCTAATAATTTCCCTCGCCTAAAGGCTCGGGAAATTATTAGAATTTTGACAAAACGCGCGTGCAATTATTTCTTAGTTTCACTCGTCACCATTTGATTACCCATACTAATAGGAAGTTAGAATTGTACATAATGTTAGGCTATCTTAGTGGCCCCCATTAGTGGTGTAAACCGCTATTTTACTACGACACTTAAATAAAGGTGTTATTATAAAAATTGTTATTAATGCTATTTGCTTATCTCAAACTGACTAGTCGTGCATTACCAAATATCACTGGTAACAACTTCTCAAAATTTATCCCCCTTTTTGCTGTAGCTGCTTTCGTATTTTTTAAGTAAACCTTCAAAGTTTCCTTTTCGTTCCCAGTTTTGTGACTGGAGTGATAGCACGTGAGCGAGTACCCTCATTTGAGCGTCTGTTGTGGCGAGCTTGCCGAGGCAACGTGTTCTTCAAACAAGCTGAGATTGAAACACCACTGGAAGATCCTATCACTGGAGATGAGGTGCACAAATGTGTCTTCTTTATGTTCTTCCAGGGAGACAGGCTGAAGTTCAGGGTCAAGAGGATTTGTGAAGGGTGCGTTTGTCTGTTATCAAAAAATGGTTCGATTCGATTGATATACCGTATACTTCCGAATAAAGCCCATGGTCTTACAGCTTTCAAAGCACTTTTTAATGGGCTTATATTCGGAGTGGGCCTATATTTGGGGGGTGTTATATTCGGGGGTATATTCGGGGGGTGCTTACATTCGGGGGGTTGTATTCGGAAGGCTTATATTCGGAGTGGGCCATTATTCGGGGGGTCTTGTATTCGGGGGGCTTATATTCGGAAAGGGCTTTTTCTCGGGGGAGGGTTTATTTTTGGAGGGAATTGCGTATCAAAAGTGTCTGGGATTATAACTAAAACGGAGTTCTAATTCTCAAAATTTTCACACACGTTAACTCGTAAAACGGTAATTTTTAAAATTGTCTGCAAAGACTGTAAAACACTGGCAATAATCTAGTTAACCGTATTTGAGCAAAACAACAGCTTTAAAGCTACTTTACATTTTTGTCTATTTCACGACTAATATTAGGCTCCCATAAATGATAAGCCTATGGGCTTAATTTCCGGGTGGCTTATAATCGGAAGGAGTTTTGCAACGTAGATTTGGGAGGGGGGGGGGCTTAAATTCGGAGGAGCTTGTATTCGGACGTTTACGGTACATTGATTAGTTCAGTGATATTAGTCAAATAGAGGAAAGGAGTCTTATGAACTGTTTTGTTTTCAGGTTTCGTGCTACATTTTACCCATGTCCAGAAACTGCTGCAGAAAGGCGTGAAATGTCAATAGAGTTGATGACAAGAATTGAAGACTTGAAAACTGTGAGTAAAACTTGCACCATTTAGTTTTGAAAAGCATGACATAATGTAAAGTAATGTGAATGCTGTCATTTTTTACAAATTGTTTTTTTAGTAATTGGTTGATAAATAGAACATGCGAAGTTTATGTTACTTTTGGGGTTAAACTTTGTGCAGGCATCGAAAGCCACAAGTTTCCCGCAGTGAATAAGGGGTCAATTTAGTCGCTGCAAATACGATACCTTCCTATAGAGATGTCTTGAGTTACCGCGGAATAAACAAATGCTTCACTGCAGGCATTGCAGAGGGAGAGGAGCTGGCAGAGGGTTGGGGAAGGGAAATTTGATGAGAATAGAATTGGGAGAGCCAGGATCATTTGGCCGAAATGACAAGCAGCAAATGATTCTCATGTGCTAGGTTGAATCGGCGTAATAATCTTCAACATTGTACTTGGGCATGAAATCTCCGACCAACATTAACGGTGCAATTCAGGTTAGGCGGAAATCTTTGTACAATTTTTTAAATGTTAAAAGCTCTAGGTAATTAAGAGGGATCAGAAGTGCTGCAACACTGCGGAATGCCTTACAACCTTAAGACAGAGCGATGTTTCACCTACAATCTACATGAGGCCACAAGTTCATTTCTAACACATTTTGGTGTAGGAATAGTTGTACTCCCTTTTTGAGTGAAGGTACGTACCTTCTTAGTTTTTTTGCAGTTTCCCGAAACGATTTCTGGAAGTGAAGCATAATTACCTAACTGTAATGAAGCGGGACGTGTTTCCTTTTGTATTTGTCGGTTTTCAAGAACACGTGCCTTGCCTGTTTCTGTTAGTGTAAGCGAGGTATGGTAGTGACTCAGCACACGACTTTTATCTCATGGCCTACTGTTCTGTGTTATGCAGGTGTTGAACCAGACGTCAGACCATCGTCATCGACTGCTTGCTACGGTTGCGAGGAACATCAACCAGTGGTCCATTAAGGTATACAAACCTGCAATTGCATATCAATATTCATGGCCAGGCTTAAAAAGGATGTTGAGCTTTGCTAATTAGCCTTAAGGGCACTTTTGAGAAACTATTTTTCGAAGTTCCTTTTGAATTTTATTGTGAAATTCAGGAAGAAGGGAAATACGTCTTTTACAAATTGTTTGGGACGTTCACACCCATTGCTACTGCGCATGATTCATTCACTCGTATTGAACGTGTCACTTCTCTCCACGCTATCACCCTTCGTGATTCTGTAAAACGTGTGCAAATGAACTTCGATCTCTACACTTTGTACATATATTGTTCCAATTATAATCCACAAATCCCAGGGAAGTTCTGAAATGCTTATCAACTTGATTTTTGTTAGATCTGCCTTTGCTTCAGATGTGGTATAAACATCGATGTAAATACACAAAAGTAACTCCGGAACAACTGTTAACTGTTCAGTGCTTGCAAGTAGAAGTTTGAACTTTAGTTCTAAGTGATTCAGCGATTAAATGAAAGTAACCTTCAGATTTATTAATTTCGTTAATTCTGCTACCAACATGCAGCTAGTATTAAAAATCAATAGCAGCCGAATTCCAGTATTTAAACAAGAACAGACAAGTTCAAATGGGTTGATCTTTCTCTGTCGTGTGGACTGTGTCAGGTGAAGAAAATCAAGGCCATATATCACACCATGAATATGTTCAACCTTGACGTGACTCAAAAGTGCTTGATTGCTGAATGCTGGTGCCCAGTATCCGACTTGGATAGCATCCATCAGGCCCTTACACGCGGAACAGTAAGTGATACCCAATGCACTGCTGTGCCCGGGGGGTGCTTGGGATGGGAGGCGGTGACTTTGACCAGATAATGTAGTTTTGAGGCAAAGTGCCCAACCCTCGAGCAATAAATTGAGTTCAAAGCTTGACACCGCAACAGTGATGGAACAAGTGTAGACGTATTCAAGACCAACATCTATGTTGACAAATACTCTCACCCAGAGAATGAGAAAAACGATCAAAATCCCCTTTCCATAACACCCACTCGGACATAACATTGTTAGGTGCGGTGGTATTCGTGGTATCCCTCTGCTACATAGGGTTCTTAACAGTGGATGGTGGAAAACAGTTTAGAGGAGGAGAAGGAAACATAAATAATGGAAACAGAACTGATTACTGTGGCGAGAAAGGTAGTTAAGCTCCAATTCTGTGGTTGTCTGAACAGTTATATTACATGCCCCAGGTAGTTTGTGTGTTCCTCAGTCAATGTTTCGTCACCGACTGACAATTTGTTGCTGATCAGGGGAGAGTTTCCTGGGTCGGTTGGTACTCAAATGTGTATGTTTAACATGTGTAAAATTAATGCAGTGTTACTTTAAAAAAACTGTGATATTCAAGAGTTTCTCTTAAGTTAAATTTTCAGTAGGTGTTGGTGAAGGTAAGAATGATTGTTTTGTAGATTGTGAGTGTGAATGGTTTGGTTGGTTTTTAGCTACATGTTTTTTAACCGGTATTTATGCATGAACGAAGGAATGAAGTTGAGTCAGTGTCCCTTTTACCCTTCCTTAGCGCTTCTAGCTGTGATCTTAGCCGTGTGTATGTATATGTATGTATGTATGTATGTATGTATGTATGTATGTATGTATATATGTATGTATGTATATAAGTATGTATGTATGTATGTATGTATGTATGTATGTATGTATGTATGTATATAAGTATGTATGTATGTATGTATGTATATAAGTATGTATGTATGTATGTATGTATATAAGTATGTATGTATGTATGTACGTACGTACGTACGTACGTACGTATGTATGTATGTATGTATGTATGTATGTACGTATATTTGTTTTAATGTAGGTATGAATAATGCTGTAATGGGTGTGAAACTCTGTTCTATGGGGACTAATACAAGTCAAAACATTGCCAAATATGACTGTTTAAAATAGTATTACAGATAAGGAGGTAGTAGAGGAAATATGCTTTTTAGACTGGATTAATGAGACCAAATATTTGGCTCAACGTTCAAGTCTAATAATACAATGTGGTTTTTGTTAAATTAGGAGCGAAGTGGAGCCAGTGTTCCTTCGATACTGAATCGCATGGTAACTCGTAAGGAGCCTCCAACGTTTAATCGCACCAACAAGTTTACACAGGGTTTTCAGGCAATTGTTGATGCATATGGAGTGGCTAACTACCAAGAAGTAAATCCAGGTAATTTTACTGCTAACAGTAGAACGTTTAAATGTACGTACACAGATTATGTTCATTTATCACAGTGTACATTTTTCTCGTACATACATATGTGCACACATACTTTCTTGAAATTCTCTTCACAGGCATCTCGTGACCATAATATTAACTTAACCCTTAAACGTTTATGGGGGGTTCTGCGAACCCCCCCCCCCCCTAGGTTTTTCCAGCCTGAATTCTGAAGCTTAATTTGCAGCAATTAAAATGAAACTTGAGTACCTGTAGTCCAATCTGAAGTGAATTGTATGACGTCTTCAGTTATAATTTATGCGAAACGAATTATACAAATTGAAGTTTGAATCAAGAAATAGAATTTTTTCGCAAAATGTCTTCTGTTTTCGATTATTTCATTTTCTTTTTGAATATTTTGCTATTTGAGCCTATAAATACATATTTTCTCTTAAAATCAAGAAAATTTACTGCAAATTTGCTAAAAATAAAATTTTTGAAAAACCCAAGGAGGCGGCCAAGATGTCAATGACCAGTGTCCCAGTTGCCATGAACAAAACTTCGAGTCGAGGTAAAAAAAACCTGAAATACAGCAAACATATGACAACTTTGAACTTGACCTCGACTTGAAGTTTTTGTTTATGGTTACGGAGGCAAGTTATGAAAGTCGTGTAGTATCTCAACTGCCTGTTAACAATCGTTGGGCAATGAATCGGACGTGCACCGCTCGTGTGCTCGTTGTCTTGTGCTATGCATATCTCTCAAACGTCTCAGTGGTTTGACGGAAGTGTGTGTGTGGCGTGATGCCCATAAACAGTAACTTAAATACAAGGCTAAGTTCTTGAATTGCAGCAAATGTATGACGGAAAGTGGAATTTGACCTCGACATAAAGCCCTGCTGATGAGTACTGGGGCGTTTTGAATTGTGAAGTGGTCTGTAACTTGGCATTCTTTAACTGAACTACTGTTTTGTGTTTTTGGACAGCCTATATCAAAAAGTATCACCACGTTAATTGAAACATATAATTGCATGTTGATAATAACAATTATAATAATAATAATAATAATAATAATAATAATAATAATAATAATAATAATAATAATAATAATAACAATTATAACAATGACAATAAAAATAGTTCAAAACCAAAATATTGCAGCAAAGGGATGAATTGCATTAGGTTAAAAAATTTACAATACAATATATGTGCAAAACAATGTAATGTTATAGAAATGTATAAAAGTAATAACTTAAAACAACTGGCTGAAGCAACGGTAAAAGACGTAATTGTTGTTGACAGCACAACTCGCTCCCTTTTCTTGTTGCATGTATGTTTTTTGCGTAAAATATAGTTCTGAGCATTCAAAGTGGAAGCTCAATGAACCGTCTTGGCTGATCTTCCTCCTAAACTAAAATGTTTACAATACGAAGCGTGTTAACAATGTTTAACTGACTTGGTTGTGGCTCTGTTCTTCGTTCCAGCACTCTACACTGTCATTACTTTTCCGTTCCTGTTTTCTGTGATGTTTGGGGACTTTGGTCATGGGTTCATTATGTTTTTGTTTGGCCTCTACTTGGTGCTGAATGAGAACAAACTAAAGAACTTCAAATCTGGTGGAGAGGTAAGAATACCTGAGTCTTGACAATAGTTCCTCAACACTTAACTGAAACAGTTGGAACAGAAAAGAGTATTGTAGGTATTTTTTCACGATGTCGAAGTATCTGAATCTTACAAAACGTATAGCGCGTTCTCTCACAAGCCTGAAAAGTCAAAGACAAATGATACTTGAAAATTTATTTTAATTAGTTTGCGGCAGCCTTATACGAAAGTGATTCACCAAGATGTCTGCCGAAGTATAATCTACAGTAATGTTGTTCTTTTTCGCTCAACGTGATTTACTTCACTTAAAAACATCTAGTCATCACGGCTTTTGAACTTTATCAAGGCGAAATTTTTTAGTTTCCCAAAACCTAGGGATTTTCATTTTCATTCAGGAAAAATGGCGAGTCAGACAGTCGCAAAATTCAAAATACTGTAACTAAAAAACAACTCAGCTTATCGGGGTTAAATCTGATGCCGATATCTTAATCTTGTTAAGGTAAAGCTTCACTATATCGATTGGAAGTGTAAGTTTTAAGCATTTTGATAATGTAGTGATCAAATAGTAAAGAGAAAAAATTATGGTTACTAAGAGTAACTAATTTACTGCTTGCTCGCTTGCGCTCGGTTTCTCAGTTCTGTTGATAGTGTTGGCATGTGAACCGTTTTTGCAGGTATGTGTTGATATTATTACACGCGTCGCTATTTAGCGTTAATCATGACAGTATTTTTCTCCATAACCACAGTTTTTCGATACAGCGTACAGTGGTCGCTACATCATTTTGCTGATGGGAATCTTTGCCATCCATTCTGGGTTACTCTACAATGACATTTTCTCCAAATCCATCAATATCTTTGGAACAGCATGGATTTTCTCTGCAAATGAAACACGCGGATACTGCAATGACCTCAGGTAAAACATGAGTTTTAAAAAGATAGAAAGCGAAACGTGCTACAGTGTGAGTGTAGAATAAATAGGGTTTATTTGATTATTTTTAATACAGGTCAGGTTTTAACTAAAAGTGATCATATCCTACCTCTTTAAGACCTAGTAAGAGTAGTGCCGGGGGGGGGACTCCCATTTAAAAGGGCGGGAATGCTCGTCGGAAAATTCAAATTGAACCAGTACATAGTACCAGTCTTGGTGTGGCTTAAGTGAGTTTCACCCCTAAAAGGTACTAATCAGAAACATGGATTTAATAGCAATGAAGATAAAAGCATCGAACACTTTCCGCTATCAGTCGTTTTGGAAAGCATTGCTATTCAGTTGACCGTGACACCCCTAAGAGGTATTGTGTTGTATGCAAATAGAAGTATTTTGCTTTTAACACCCTAAGTGGTACCAAAACCCAGGATTTTAACCCCTAAGAGGTACGATGAGTTAGTATGGGAGTCCTCCCCCGGGGGGCAGTAATGCCGCACCGTCCTGGGGTATTGTCCTATTGTAGAAAGTTTGTCAAATATTACGCACAAAAGAGTATATTGCTGTGATATTTTGTAGTCACGTCAGTAGCTACGAAACCGGGATCAAAATGAAATCGGTTCGGATCACCAAAACTGGTATCAGATCTGTATGAAACAGAAACTGTAAACAGCTGCAAATCTCGTGTAATGTTTTTTGAGTATAAAGTAACAATCCAGCTTTTTATGAAATGACCAGGGCTTTACTGAAGTAATTATAAACAGTTCTGCCAAATCTAATTTGGAATAACCCACCTCCGTATTCGTTTAGATATAATGTTTTATGTTGTGAGTTTCGTGTCTAAATCCAATGACACCCAGGAACACATGGACAGCTAGTAGGATATCAGGTTTAGCAATAATTTATTGTACCTAAGTTTGTATTTTATGGAGATCCCTTGCTCAGTTTTTGGATCGTATTATCTTCATTTGTAGTTGGTAATAGGACTGAGTAGAGTCCGATTTGTTTATGTCGAATATGATTACAGACAGAAATGGACGACATGAAGTCCTGTTACCAATTTATCATAAATATTACAATTTCCGAGAAAGAAAAAGAGAAACAAAGTTTTTCAAGTCACAATTTTAGTTTTAGTTTTGTGTTTGTGGAAGTTTAGTGATAGTGTGTTGTTCAGTCTTTGGAAAAAACTACTACCAATACTTTGGTTTGTTTGTTTATCAAGACTCTGACATTGCCACGTCAATCTGCTTTAAGTAGAACTCACTGCTATTCAAAGAAATGAAACTATTGACAGAAGAAAATTTTTCATTTTGCTTGTTCTGAGAGGTGAGTTGACATTGTCATGGTGATTATTTACTTACTTGTATTTGGCTCATGAGCCAAAAATTCAGATTGTGATTGGTTCATTGAGGTGTCCGATAACAAGCTTGTAATCGAACAGTATCCGAAAACAAGCTCGGTGTAATCGGACAGTTGACAGACAAATTAATGAATAATAGAGAGATTAATAAACCAATCAGAACTGAGGAAATTGTAATTTTTATGATAACTACCGTTATTGCTACCATAATCATTATGAAGCGTCATAGTCATCATCATCATCATCATCATCATTATTTTTGTACTCGAGTTAAGTCAGATACTGTATTGTTCCCAGTGACAGCTATCTTGCCAGTCAAAAACCTAATGGTATTGTAAAGCTGAACCCACAGTGTACGTACGGAGGGGTACCATACTACTTTGGTTATGATCCGGTAGGTGAAGCGATTTGAACCTTTGGTTATCAAACGCGATACATTATACATTCGAATTATCCACGCCCTTATTATAACATTGCTTTTTCTTGGGTTTTTGTCCGTCGTTGTCGACGAAGACCTACGACGTCATGTGGACAGTTAGATGCGGTGTTTACGGTTCATGTGACTGATTAGGCCAATACGGTCGCAATCTGAATGTGGTCCCCTTGGGCTATTTTTACCACAACATAACATCTCAGTCCTTTTTGTAATTTGAAGACCTCTCTCTGCTATGGAAAATAAGCATATTCGAAAATACTAAAACAAGTTAGCCATTTCACTTAAGGCCGACTTACATGGTACAACTTTTGCGTACAACTCCCACATGCAACCTGCTGACCAAGGACACAAAATGTCGTGTGAGTCAGGTCTGCAACTTGCCTACGACTAACACGACCTGCGTCCAACTCGATAAACGTTGTATCGTTTTGAATTATGTTTTAAAACTGTGCGACAGTCTTGGGAAAATCATTCCATATTTGGTGTTCACCATTTGGTTTGTTGCTCTCCGCAGTCTCCCGTGTGGCAAACCGGGAGAATTGTTCACGTTTTTGTGGCGTCATGACCCAATAGGTGGGCGCTTGAAAATAACCGCTAAAACATGCAAGCGAGAGTCAGTGGCAAACCCCCATTAACCTTAGTCGAGGGAAAAACTTCTTGGTCTAGTATTTGATCAACATCTAACATGGCAAATTCATCTGGACTGCGTTTGTTCGAACGTTTCTCAACGCCTTGTTCAACTAAGAAGAATTGAATCTTTTTTATCGACCTATGATAAACAGTTATTCAGTCCATAAAAAATCTGTTGCCCCACTGTAGGAACATGGGTGTATAATTTGGGGTGACGAAAGCAAAGTAGTTCTTAATAAGATAACTAAACTTTAGAAATCCGCAGGAAGAATAATCTTCGACATTAAGACTCCAACTGAAATGAACAGTGCTGAGCTTCATGAGGTTACCTCTTGTAAATCGCATTACCTTTTTAGGAGCAATTTAAGTTGACAAAAGTCGAAACAACGCAGCCCCTCCAAATCTGCATGTCCAAGAAATTTTGCAAAACTAGAGACTTTCACTATATCCAAACCCGTCAGGCTACCACTAACCACCTATCTTTACCGAAATTGAAACTAGCTGTAGCCCAGAATTCATTTTCTTTTGAAGGTGCCAAGCAGTGAAATTCATTTCCTTCTGACATCAAGTTTTCTACATCGCTTTCCACTTTGAACATCTCCGAAATCCTGTTCAGTAGTACTTCATAGTCATTAGTTTATCCTTTTATTTGTTTGATCTATTTTACGTCTTATCATAGAACGTTTTTATAACTCTGATTAGCCTTGTGATAGTTAAAGTGCCCATAGCCTAAAAAATTTTGGTTTCTTATTTGTAAGTACACATTAATACAAGAACAATCGTGAAAAAATTTTGCGATTCGAACAAAACACAATTTTTTTACAAATTGTTGAAAACGTTCAAAGTTTCCGCCATTTTGGCACACCGTTTGCCTTTGTTGACAAAGGAGCCATGACGTCATGTGACGTATATTATGGAACACTTCGCTTCAGCTGCGTGTAAACAAGTGCTAGGTTTTGAGATTCCTGGCTATTTCTTCGTGTACAAGAACGCAAGTAGTTGTTTTTACCTTTTTTGTGTGGGCAAGTTCTGTGCAAGGCAGCGCGAGTTCCTGAATGTACGTCATAGACAATAGTGTGAGCCTGTCAGTCTTATTGACCAGCGGAACGGGTTGACCAAAGAAAAACAGACTTTAAAAGTTTTTTAAACAATCCCCCTTTGTTTCCAATCGCAAAAGTTTTCACGAACGTTCTTGTATTAATGTGTACTTGCCAATAACAAATTAAAAATTTTTAGGATATGGGCACTTTAAGTGTTACCGTTTTAGAATAAAGTTATCTTCTTCTTCTCCCTCTTCTTCTTCTTCTCCTTCTTCTTCTTCTTCTTCTTCTTCTTCTTCTTCTTCTTCTTCTTCTTCTTCTTCTTCTTC
>JAOBYE010550859.1:0-12732 GCA_025403585.1 Parazoanthus swiftii
CGATATACAATTGCTATCACCACGGAATTACCAACCAGAGACAGCAAGAGAACTAAACAGTAAGCACTTGTCTTGAACACCGTTGACAAAGTGGTTTCTTTGTTCAAAGGACATGACTGTTGTGCGACAGTGAAATTGCTTGTTGAATTCATCATCGATGTTTCAATGTGTTTCTCTGATCAGTGGGTCCTGCAAGACTCTTAAGTGAGATAAGGTCACTGAAACAACTCAGAGGTCATCTTGATATAATATAAAGGTGTTTTTACTTATGTTAATTAAAGGAAGTTCTAATGACATTTAAAAACATCAACAGTTTCCCTTGCGGGTTTATATCAAGTAAATAACGGAGCGTTTTACCAAAGGCAACTGCAATGCCTTGTCTGTTCCAAATTAGCAAAATATTTCTATGTTACTCATCGTGCTTAAACTTGCCTGTTGGCTATTCCTCAAATAACTTGTACGGTCGTCTAACAATAATAAGAATACCATAAAATATGTACTGCTTAACGTTTGCCGCTGCATCAGTAAAAAAAGAATAAGATGTCTTGAATAACTTCCGAGTCAGCTTTTGCAATAGGGCCAGATGGGTGACTTCAAATCATGACTGGAGCCATTCGAGGATTGTTCCACACCTTGTTTTCAACTACTTTTCGTTCACACGTACAGGCACATTCACCAATAGCGCTTAAAAATGCAATCAGTTAAACATACATTTTAACAGTTAACATAAGAAACTAGTTGTCTTTTATCATTGACGCTCATACTATTTTGATTAATGATTTTCGCGAATGATTAATCTTCATACTGTCGGATTTGTCGTATCGAGAATCACAACAAGAATACTAGTGTGGAAGAACCTAAGGTCAGCATATCACGTGTACATTTTCTGTTTCGTTCATATAAGTACAGCCTTATGTGGTATTACAAAACAATCATTAATTTAAATTGGTTAGTTGTCCTCAACCTGGCGATGGTAAAATAATTGTTAGGGCTGCATGGGTTAGTAATGGTAGCACAAAGTATGGAAGAAAATATATTGCTTGATCGAAACGTTTAGCAAAAAATAGGCTTTTAAAAAGGTGGTAACAACGCTCGGGTAAAACTGCGTTGTTTCGCTTTTTTCAAGCATTAACCCATAAGTCGACTTTATCCACCCTTTGAAGGTTAACATTGAAATGAGAGATTCGCATTTCATTTAAGAGTTAAAAATCCAGGCATCGGAGGAATAGTTATATCTGTATTGTTGTTATCAATAAATGAAGGAGGGATGCAGGAAGGGGAGGGGTACGGGAAAAGTTGATCTTAATCCTTAAAAAAATTCAAACGTTCGGGGATGGGGCCGCAAACCTTTGTCAAACACATCGGCAGAATTAAACCTCTAACTCCGGGATCTTAAAATAGTTCCCAGACCTTTCTCTCCATACATTACCGCTAACTTAGTAAAGATCAAATAATTCGTGACGAAAACAAACTAACGGTCCAGCTTACTGTCGTCGAGTTTCAACGCTTTGAATGAAAAGGTTAACGGTAGAGACAACGGACTCTGATAGAAAGTTACTATTTGCGATCTAATCTCAACCGCACCCCAAAATAACAGATCGCAAAGGTTTCCGATTTCCATGCGGACAAAGCTAGCTGAAGGTGCTTTTAAAGTGCTCTTCCATTTCTGAGGCTTTTTTGAAGAGGTCAAACGGCCCAGTCCCGAAATTGGAAATAATGTTGCCCCACTAAGGGGAAAAGATTAATCCCTTTCCTTCCCTTCCCTTCTCGCATAACCCACCTTTATATGGGTGCATTAACCTTCAAAAATTCGAAGGAAGTTAACATTTTTCATTGTTGCAAGCACACATTGAGTTATTCAAAACAAGCTCCTCGAGTTTTGATTTTCTGCCGCATCTTTTCTTTCTTAACGGTTGAGAGAAAATTCTCAAGCAAAAAGAAATCCTATTTAGTATCCTTCTCAGCTTTGTTTTCGTTTCCTATTCCAATTTTCTATTCTAGTATTCTCAATCAAATAGAAAACAATATCGAAGAGGAAACAAACGGAAAAGGTTTACTGGCAGCGGCAAAAATGGTCGCGTGCACTCAGCGGTCAGTCGGCTTGCGGAAAGGCGGCTCTCAGGAAATCTTGATGCGGTTGTCTTCAAATAGCAAAACTAACGGGTTTTAAAGAAAACTTTCTACGGTAAAAAAAGATAGTGGTTTGTTTCCACTCATGTTTTCATTCACCTTAATAAATATGAATCATGTTCCTAAGTAATATGTACTTTTGCCAGCACAATTTTAGAGAATCAAACACTGATAGAAATGCGTAATCATGCATATTTGCTGTTACCGCGGCGATAGAGAGAAGTGGAACAACCAATATTACTTTTCATTCGTGACTAGGCTTTTTCAAAATTGATCATGTTTATTTTCACATCACGAGACAAAATGTTTATAAGCCAGTGCCTACCGGTAAGCAGTAGATCAAAGGCTTTGCGTGCGTGTTGAGAGGTTGTGTTATGCTGTCAGAATCAGTAATTGCTAATGATTAACGGCATGCTTTTAGAAAGGGAAACAACTCACAAGCTGCTGGCATTCTACATTTCACGAAACCTCAAATGGGAAGAATAAGTTAAGAATAACCAACCTGCAACACCAGCAGCACTCCGAAAATAAAACATCGACACATCAAGAAGTAAACTAGTTCAGTCGCTGGTTATTTTAAAAAATCAACTACTGCAGCAACATAGACACAGAAACGGAAACTGCAGAAGTTGAAAAATGCTGCAGCGGGATATGTTTTCAATCGGTACAGTACACAAGAGGCAGAGGATGTCATTAAACTTGTATTTCTGGCTCCCTATAAAAGAATTATAGGGAGCCAGCCAAGCCAGCCAAATTATAGATATATCAGTCCCCACAAATCCATCCACAGTCCCTCCTGGCCAAAATACCTCTCACTCATAGTACGGTCAATTATATTCAAGCGCAGCCCCAGGACTAGTCTAGTCATTCCCATGAAAACAGGCACATTTCAGGACTCGGCTGCATGCAAAACTGTTCAACGACAGCAGACACTCGATCTGAGTCAGATTTTAAACTTTTACTACCAGAGTAAAACGTTCATTTGTAAAGTAGCTTGAACTATACTTTGAGCTTTAAGCTTTTGATATATTTTATATTGCAACTCTTCATTTTTTCTCTTACATTACTACATTTACACTCTTTAAATAATAAAGCAGATATAACGCGCCTTCTGATTAGCTGTGCAGCGTGCTTTACAACCTATGGAGTTCTTTGTCGAAATGGAGGAAGCTGACGAATTGCAAAATTATTACCAAGTTTTGGTTTCAATTTGACTTTTTAAAAATAAGATAAAGAGTGACATAAAATAAAGAGTGACATGGTACGCGTGACATGCCAACGTGCCTGTGAAAGGCGGGAAATTATCAACTTTTGGCGCCAAATGCTGGCGGGGCGCCGCCGTCTTGGTCTGTTTAGTCTCTTTTTGAAGACTGAAGAAGAAACAGAAGTACAAAGTACGAAGAAACAAAGTATGGATAAAGTGCTCACTGACAGTAAGAAGCACAAAATCGCCAACTGTTTTTGAAGGTTGTAATTGGCCTTGCTTGTGCAGCCAGAGGTCACGTGTTAGAAAAAAATACGCCAAACTGGACGGCAAAAGAAGGTAAAAGACTCCACTTGGAAATGCAAAACAAAGAAAAATTACACTTTTCTAGTGAATTGTGTTTCGTTTTGGAGATGGCGTATTTTGTACCATGTGACTTTTAGCTGCACAAAGCCTATTGCCGCAATTGATGAAGGGAAACAAACATCTGGGAAAACTTGAATCCCGTACTTGAACATCTTGATTTACACAAACAGTTCGAGTATAGCAACTTCTACTATAGGCACATCAAACACAGAGGAAATGTAGAATATTCTGAACTTGAAAAGGTAAGAGTACGAAGCTTGAAATGGATCGATCGTGTGAATGTTTAAGTTTACTCTCAAGAAGTGTCTAGTAACTCTCGCCTACGGCTCATTTCATGAACTCAAAACGATACGCGTGCTTACATAATTGAACATAGCACGCGGGCTCGTTTTCTATTTCTACAACAAGGCGTTTTCGAGTGCAAAAATGCACTAAAACTAGTGCAAATATGAGACCGCACTACACTGTTCACGAACTGGTTTGACCGGGTCAGTGATTTGCAGTGTTTCCTTTCCCCGTTTTTGGTTGTGGTTGTTTGTACTCGAAGAAGTCGGCATAGCCAAGAGGATATAATCCTAAGAGAAGAAATTTTCGTATTACCGCGCGCCCAATAAAAACTTTTGGAAACGATTCTGTTTTTAGACTTACCAGAATGCGCGCGCGTGTGGTTTTGAACTTGTTGGAGTTGCTTTTCAAGCAATTTGAAAGATAATGTCTTAAACAATGAACACCGAAGTTCGAAACAAACTGATGGAAGTAGTGCTTAAAAAACAGTGTCTGAAAAAAAAGAAGAGATAAAGTGCAACCGTCTGTGCACGGGACAAAACAGAGAGACAGAGATTAACGATGCCCAGAGTTTGTGTTTAAAGCTTTCCTGCCACTGGCTGACAAAACAAAAGTGAACAATTTGCGAGCGCCCCCCTCCCCCTCCCCCTATTTTGTCTCTCTCCCCAGGCTTGTTTGTTCGCGCGGCCAGAATTCCAAGATTTTTTCCGCGATAAAAGGACCCTCCACCGCCTGCAAACAGGCTACTTTGCTTGAAAATATTCTGACCACTGTAAACAAGAAAAAAGTGGCAGGATATAAGGAAAATTGAGGCGGACTACTCAATTGAAATCTCAATTGAAGACTCAACTTGTGCTAGGAGAATTCAAAACACAAATCAGACTCTTTGTGTTGTCTTTTAGTTTAATTTAAAGCCCACTATTACGATAAACCTATTCGGATTTCTTCAACGTCTTATCAAACCTTCAAATGCGGACCCTGAGGGGAGGGGGGCGAGCGTACGCACCCGGCATCCCCCTGCTTACGGGCCTGGTTCTATTGGTATCAATAGGGTTGTACATTTTTTTATTTGTGTTCAAAAATACACTGGGGCGCCAAGTCAAAACTTTTAAAAATTTACGTTAGGCCGTTATGTTAAGCGTCCCCGCCAGCTTCCTTTTTCGAAGCCGCCTCCTTTTTTCTTTTTTTTTAACAAAACGTATTCTTTACCTTAGAGTGAGTTTCATTTGACCTTAAAAAACACGTTCGCAAATTGTTCACTTCTGTTTCGTCAGCCAGTGGCAGGAAAGCTACAAACATAAACTCTGGACATCGTTAATTTCTGTCTCTCTGTTCGTTTGTCCAATGAAACTCGGAAAACTACGAACACGAGCATAACAGAAAGATGGCGCAATTCTTCATGGCGCACGCGCTCAGTTCGTAAAACCAATCAAGAATTCCCCACGTCCACAGTAGCGTGCGCAGCTAACAAATGTCGTTCGAGCTCGCGTTTTTTTGGGTGTTTTTATTTCAAAGTCAAACAAAAATCGCTCTATCTCGTCCAGTTGTGTTCTAGTTGCGGAGTCATTTAAATCTGACGCTATCAAAAGCAAACAAGCCACCTTCACAGGGAATGGTGATATGTTACGCAATGTTTCAAATACCCTTTGTTTAAAAGTAATTCGAGAGAGTAACTTCTTTTTACCTTGAAAACGCGTTGGCAAATTGTTTGCATTTTGTTTCGTCGACCAATGGCAGGAAAGCTACGAACACAAACTCTGTCGTGGATTTCTATCTCTCTGTTCGTTTGTGCAATGAAACAAAAACTACGAACACGAGCATAACAGAAATGATGACGCAGTTCTTCGTACTTGCACGCTTAGTCCGTCGTTCATAGTGGCATGTGCGCGCCCCTGCTCCTGTTTGTTCGCACAGCCAACAAACGTCATTCGAGTTCTATTCGCCTTTTGTTCGGGTGTTTTTATTTCAAGGTCAAACGTAAATCGTTCCACCAGTCACTACTGCCTCTCACGTTCTTCACAGCTGTAATATCAGAGTACACTTTTTCTCGTCATCCCTGTTGCGTGAACGTTTCACTCATACTATAAAGCCTTGCTCAGTTCATTTGCAAATGAAGAATTCGAAGACGGGGAACCAATTGACGAGTATAAGAACGATAAATGATAATGACTGCCTTTATCTAATTCTTAAAATCGGTTAAAGAAGATTTCAAAAAAAGAAAAAAAAAGCCCCGCTTCCTCTTTCTTTTTCGAAAATCCTGGCGCTAAAGAATTTTTTACTTGGCCTTATGCTGTCACGATCTATGGCTGTGCTGTGACTCCATCACCCACGGCTCCAAACCAAGAGTACCGTGTCTTGCGTGATGTTTTCGGAATGACTGCTGTTAAATAACCACTTTCATTTTTAATAAAACATCAGTAAACTCAAAGTCAGCCATGTTCTACCTCCAAAACAACTACAAGCGAATGCTTACGCAAGTATTACGTGTGCAAAAAGAACCAATCGTGTTGCATATAAAAGTAGCTCCTTTTCTAATAATAGATCTCAAAAAGTTATCATGGGAACAGACCCATGTATGAAAGATGCCTTCTCTTAGGATTATATTCTATTGGGAGAGCAAAATTTTCACGGATGTAAGACTGTTGCAGGACTGTGACAAGTGCCTTGTCTACGGATGCTTTTAGTCTGTGTATGCTGTAAGATTGTCCAATGTGTCTATGGACGCTGTACATGTAGGTCATTCCAGTAATTCTATGAATACTGTCGGGTTGTCCAGTGTCTCCATGGATGCTGTAGGTCCGCCGAGTGCGTCTGTATGGAAGCTGTAAACTTGTTTAGTGTGTTTACGGGTGCTGTAGATCTGTCCAGTATCGTGTCTATTGATGCTGTAAGTTTGTCTAGTGTGTCTATGAATGTTGTAGGACAGTTCGGTCGGTCTATGGTCCAGTGTATTTATGGATGCCGTAGGACTGCCTAATGTGTCTCTGGATTTTGTAGTGTGCGGTTTCTTTATAAATCATTTGTTGGAATGTCGAGAGATTAAACCAAAGGCTAAACTGTTCAGTGTACCTATGAATGCTTTGGCTGTCCATCTTGTCTACAGATGCCGGAAGACTGCCCAGTGTATCTACGGATAATGTAGAAATGTTGATAAGTTTATTCAGCGAGCAGCGAAATATTCCAACAGGTGTCCGTTCGGGCTGATTGTGCATCTTGGAGGCGACCGACCGATGGACCGATTGGAACGATTGGAATGTGACAATCGTCTCGTTTTCACGCCGAGCCGTAAAAGATATTCATTTATTGGGAGATTTTTCTGGATCTTAAAAAAGGAAAGTGTTGCATTTTGTTGGTTACTTGAAATAACATTGATTGCTGAAATACCTATTAACAAACCTTTACCATGTTCAATTAAGGGAAGAAGGTATTATACAAACTAAGTACTGAGTGGTCTGTAATCTTAACTAATTTCTGAAGTACTATGGAAAAACCTTCACAGGCGAGAATAGAGTTTACTGAGCATAATTGTACAACTCTACAGTTAAGTAAATAAGAGGCTGTGAGTCGTAAACTCTTACTGGTTGAATCAAAACAAAACTCTAGAAAATAAACGGATCTAAGTCACATCTTCATTGATTGAAACAATAAAGAAATGATTTCCACAGCAATTTCAGTGATAGATCAGCAGTTCTCTAGATCCAATTTTATACTCTGAAACACGATTACATGAGCTAGTATATCAACACCAAAATAAAGCACAATTTAAACAAAAGTGTATTACCCGTCCACTAATGAAGCTGATAAAGCACTGACAGGACTGAAATAACTTGTTAAATTGTATAAAAATCTAAAGGCTGACATCTTCTGATGTTTAAACTAAACCTGCATCGTGACTGGCCTTAAGAATATTCCAGCTGAAATAAGCAAAATAAAGTTAAGAGTTAAAATGCAACTATACAAACCAAGGCAACTCAGACAATTTTTAGCCAATCATGAATCGAGTTGAGAACAATGCAATCGCAGCAAATACAGATAAATCGTTCCGTTAGTGCATGATTCCTAGGGATCTAAATGTCTGCAATATATATATTTTTTCGCATCGTGTTTCTTTGACGAAGCATGATTGATTAGCTTACTGAAATTGAAAAAATCAATCAGTGCAAAATAAAAAAAATCGTTGTTTGAACTGCGACCATTAATGTTGTTCTATATTACCGGTAGGTTCAGGTTATTAAGTTTAGCTATACTACACTGCTTGAAGCATGTTTTTCAAGAAATGATGGGTTGAATTGGCTGAATCTCAGGCTTGAAGGTTAGAATATAGAAGTAGTGAATACAGAAGGTAATATTATAGTCTAAGTTTATTCACAAAATACTTCTTGCCTTGAGACAAACCCGGGGTTTGAAATCCCTTACTGCCTATATAGGTTATTCAGTGTCTGTACTTGGGGGATCGAGATAATTGTCGTGTATTTAAAAGTTTAAACTAGCAAATCAGTAAATTTTAGGCGGCACGGCGCTAAAGCAAAAATATTTCTAAATTGCAAATATTCTTAGGAGTGAAAATATGTCATATGCTGCTTTGAACTAAAATTAACTATACAAATATATTATCATAACCTTTTTTATTATATTGCAAATTTTGTTGGAGGGTAAGATATAAAACTGTTGTTGTTGTTGTTGTTGTTCAAAGTTCATCAAGATATAAATCGACTGAAATGACTAACTAAAATTTCCCCGTAACTCTAAACATCGAGAAAGCTCATCCTTTTTGACAATGTGCTATCTGATGAATTAACTTTCCATATATTGGAGGAAATAAACAGTAAATCAAACCCATTTCATATACTAATAACATTTTTCATTAAAATGGTGTTTTTTTATTTGACAGAAAATTTTCTAGTTCATCAGACGTATTGGCTGCTGCTGCTGCTGCTGTTGTTGTTGTTGTTGTTGTTGTAAAGTTGCTGTCGTTGTTGTTGCTGTTGTTTTTCATCAAAATTTCTTTTTTCATTCGGCAGAAAAATTTCTGGTTCATCAGACTTTTTGGCTGCAAAGCAGCAGGGCACTTGAAAATGAAAGAAGCGATGATCAAAAGTTTGAATGAAGAAAAAGTTTCAGCGGAAATGCCGGGAAGTACGGAGAAAAGCATGCACTTTGGAAACCAAAACGTTTACGTCAGTGGGAATCCAATCCAATCCGATTCTTTTCACCTGTTCTAAAGACATTTTGTGTTTCATAATTCCAAATTAGTCTTTTCATTTCGCCTTTCAGCATTGCTTCCCCTGTATCAGTACATGACAGTGGATTATCCATTGAGGTGTTTAAGGCGGCACTGACCCGGCGTCGTTCCTACTACGCCACCTGTTCGCCCACACCAGTCCCGTAGGCTAGAGCTTTGTTCCTTAATGAGGTGTAGCACAACCGCATAGCACAATTGTTCGCTTTTCTTAAAAGGCAGATGTGCCTAAACAAAGACCTACTTCGTGGTAGTGCCGGGGAAGTGCGAACCTATATCATCCCCCAGAACGGTGTATTGAGAGTGTGTATTTTTTAAAGTTTTACTTATAACGATGATCATGAGAAATGAAAGCTTGAACTGGTCTGGAGTGTTTGACAATGGCACTGTGTCTCGCGATAACCCTGTTGAACAGCTCTGTGCTATTGATAGTGCTGCTTCCAAGTTCTTTCAAACTCTTGCTTACTGCCTCATAATATCGACCTCTTTGGCCAGTAATTTTGTTCTCATATTCATAATGTACCGAAACCCGAAGATGAAAACAACAACTAATCTCTTGATCACCAATCTGTTGGTCAGCGACCTTTTTGTGCCCATTTTTGTCGTTCCGACAAAGTTATTCGAAATACACAGAGGTCGTTTTACATGGCTCGTCGGAGGGACTTTGGGGGAAATGTTGTGCAAACTAGTGCCGTTTTGTGCCGATATTTCTACAGCAGTCTCTATTCAAAGCCATGTTGTAATCGGATTGGACAGGTTCCTTGCTGTGGTCTTTTATAAGAGAAAGCCGCTTCTTAAAACGAAAACTTGTGTTCGCTTGATGATTTTAATATGGATCACAGCAGCTCTATTTCATTCACCGTATTTCTACACCTTTCGGACCAAAACTCTTCAAGGGCAAACACTGTGTTACTCGAGCTGGCAGTCGACATCTTTCAAGGACAATCTCAAGACACAAACTGTTTACTTTCTTGCAGCGTTCACTTTACTGTTCGGTATGCCTTTATTGGCCTTAGCCTTTCTCTACACAGCTGTCGCGTACGTTCTCAAACATAGGGTCGAGTTGGCAAGCGAAGACAACAAAAGAAGACAAAGAAGACAGAAAGAAAACAGGATGATCAATAGGATGCTAATCGCCGTGGTGTTGCTGTTTACACTTTGCTACTTCCCGGGGATGGTATTCGGGTTTGTGTATTTGTACTCCAACATCAGCTTTATGTCAAAATGTACCATGGAAACCATTCGAGTCTCCGTTCAGATTGTGGCTCACAGCAATTGCGCCCTGAATCCATTCATATTCTTTCTGTTTGGTAAAAGTTACCGTAAAGGTTTGAGAAAACTTTGCGCCACCAACAGTTACAAGTGTTAGCTGTTGTAGATATTTAAAAACGAAAATTGTAAATTTAGGAAATTTTAATCAAATGAACTAAAAACCATTTTTTTGTATATTAGCATATCGAAATAGCCCATCGGCAGAATTGCTTTTCAAGCCGTTTATGGTTAATCAAAACGCACGTCAGTGTAGAGCTAACTAGCCTTGGTCTGAAAGCGGCCTGAATATTTGTGTACTCTCCAATACTGATCAACAGGAAAGAAGGTTTTAATACAAACACAACTTGCTTCAAACTGCTTCGGAAACAACCGTGTTTAGTTCTGTGTTTGTTGTATGAGAAAAAGCGTGCTTGAAAATTTTAATGTTTATCCGGGCTTTCGAATTTCCTTAACATCATGAATAAACTATTTTTGTCTCAATGTTTTTGCTCCCGGCAGCAGCAGCCAGATAAACAACTGAGAGATGCAACAAAATTGTCGATAAATATAATCTGAATAATAATACTACGCGTAAAAGATAATATACAGCTGCGTATTGAAACAAAATTAAGATAACAGCGTCTGTTTGGTTTCTGCCATGTTCTCTAGGTACTGAAATCCAGGTTTTTTTAATATATTATCATGCATTTCCAGAAAACGCTGCATAAAAGCTCATAAATCAAACAGACCCGTGTTTCCCTCAGGCTGATGTGCGTTTTGAACCAAAAAAAAATTGCACCTTGAAGCAAGTCTTATGATATGCTATAATATCCAAAAATGTCGCATCCAATGTGATTGTTTAAAGGTCATGTTGTACGGTGTAATGTTTTATGGAACTTGTCGCGCAACGCCGTTGCGTGACAATTTGCATATGGGGCATTACGCGGTGCAACGGCTCCTTCAACTTGAAAAAGAACTGCAATTGTTGAGGAAAGTAGACCGAATTTTATTTTAGCTGCCACTTGTCCGGCAACGATTTAAGTCGCTGCAGGGGTTGTTACACGATGCAATTTTTTTGGGCAACTTGTTGAGAAAAGTGTCACATGTAACATCGCCTTTAGTCCCTGGGTGCAACCAATTTGATTTCAAGGAGAAATGATTTGTGTATACAGTAATTGCTTTGGCCATTTTTTGTATCTACCTTCCCATTTATTTTCTTTTAAAATACTAGAAATCAGTTCAAGGCGTGCAACTATTTTTTGTCACCTTTGTTTTCGATCAAAAGTGAAGCGCCTCAATAAGTGGGCTGCATTTTTAATTTCTGGAAGTTTGATTGAATGACTACTGAATTTTAAGAACCCGGTAGACCTGGTTTGACTGACTTTGGTATTGGTGTTACGAAATGTCTGGGATGGGGCATCACTTCATGCGCAATAACGATCGCGGTATTCCCATCATGCCTTGGGTCCAGGTTTGTGCAAGATGGCGGTTGTGTTGATGCCATGTCTCTGTCGTTGCTAAGTTTTTCAAAACCAACTTGACATTTCAAGAGGAGAGCAGAGTTGTCTTTAAATTTGAGCAAGAGTTGTGAAATAGTGATTCATTACAGCCAGTTTTCGGGTAATTGAATTCACTTTTTTAACGAGTTATTGTGATGGGGGACAGCTTGACGAACGGCTGGCGTCCTGTTAGCAAATCGTGAGTCTGACGCTAGTTCGGAAAAGACGAAAAGGAATGGGGCAAGTATCACAGCAGATTCGTCGGGACATCAGCATGAAATGGAAGCAGTGTTTTACGGGAGTGATCGGGCTAAAGTAGTGACACACTTTTATGGTAAACAGTGAGGTTTAGAATCCGAACTGTGGACTTATTTACAATACCATGCAGGCTAGTTTTAAAGTTTTGCAAGCTGGACATACTCAGGAACAGAAGTGGATATCAGGGTTTCAAGACAATAGGGTAAGTGTTATAAACTGTACCTCTTTTAGTTCCTTTTATTAATCAGAATTAGCTCACTCGTTGTAAGTTTTTAAAATTATTTTTAATTACAGAAAAAAATTCTGAAATGTTTCAATCCTTCGTGAAGCTTACGATCGCTTTTCCGGTTTACGAGCCGAAGTACCGAATATCACACGATTTTCTAAGAGAGATCTGCCATTAGGTTCATTTTGTTCTTCTCCCGGGGGGGGGGGTACTCCCCTATATCAGGTATATAGGTATGTGCCGCCCCAAAGGGTATGGTTTTTGAGCCGTTTTG
>JAOBYE010550970.1:0-12731 GCA_025403585.1 Parazoanthus swiftii
CCCCCGCCCCCAAGAACGTACAAAGCTACGTACGGCCCTGGTATTTCCTAGTGTAAACACTGGAAGCAAGAGAGAAGCATCAAACTTGATGTACCGTTTCTCAGTTTACAAAAAATTTATTTTGTATTATCCTGTGTTGGTTAAGGCCCTCTCATCTAATTTCATTTCTTTTTAGTGGCTTTGTCCGGAAAAAGGGAGTAATTTGTGTCGGTGTCTGGGGGGAAGGGGCACCTTGTGAACCGGCAGTAATGGAGTATATGCATTGTGCCTTGTTGGCAAATTATTACTTGGCAATCAAAATTAGGCGTGATTTTGATAGAACTTTCTTTCTATTACAGAGATACTGTTGTCAGAGCCTACAAAAGGCCAACAATGGATATGGCAAAGTGATGCTCCAGTAAGTCATATACTCCTTGCCCTTACATGCATTTGGGACTCAACTTTAGGATTACAGATACAAACTGTGCTCTGGGCCGTTTGTGTGCTTTAAGTCTAGACACGTATAGAGTTCCTCTTACATTCTCTCAGCACGCTCGTAAAGTTTTTCCATTTTTCAGCTTTTAATAATTACGAAGAAAAGCTCGTAACAAATAGGCGAAATCCATCTTATTTTCTGAAGTTATAAATTTGTAAAAAAAAAAATGGCATCAAGGGGAATCAGTTCCACATTGATGTTTCATCGGGTACAAACAAACACGGGGAGAAGCTTGGGATGCTATAAACATTAAAAAATTACTATTACATTGATGCTGGGTTGTTACTGGCGTCTAAGAGTGGTCAATACTTCGTAAAGCAGGAATAAGTTTTTTTATGAGAATAACTTTTCTAGACGTTTTAATAATGATAATAAGTTAAAACTTTTATAGCGCACATATCCTAAAAAGGACTTTCTTGTATTTGTCTGCAGTGGATCTTACAAGGTTCACCACCAGTATACTCCAAATGTACGACTGGTGTTCCATATTAAAGATATTATATCAGAACGCCATTTATAAAAATTCCTCCGTCGGTTGGAACAGTTGTTCATGGGGTACGAGCAAACCGCGTAGGCTGAAACTAGGGATGCTAAAACCTTAAAATATCTTAATAACTTTTACATTCATTTGATGTTGGGCCCTTACTGGCTTTTAAGAGTGCTCAATAATTCGCAGAACAGGATTAAACTTTTTAAGGTGAACAACTTTTATAGACGTTTTAATAATGATAAAAAATCTAACTTGTATATTGCGCATTTCCCCAAAACAGACTTTCTTCTGTTTGTTTGCAGTGGCTGTCGCAAGGTTCACCATCAGTATACTTCAAATGTACGATTGGTTCGTCAGATAGATTTTACATCAGAACACCATTTATAAAAATTCCTCCGTCGGTTGGAACAGTCGAGGTGGCCATCATGTATGCAATAAGAAACTGTTCAGTTGGTGTTCCTCCAGGCACACCATGCTCTGAAGCATTTGACTTATACAAGTACGAGCAGAACAAACCACTGTCTTTGGTGAGACGTGAGCTGTTCACGGACAAGATCAAGACTATCAGAGCTGGACCAGGAGAGTGTACCTTGTCTCTTATGAAATGGGCAACACTGTTAATGGAAGCTGTGTCGCGAATGCTGAACCATCACCAAATGCGCCGTCAGTGATGCAAGCCGTTTGCGACGTCGATGAAGAATGGAATTTGGATCCCAACAGTTCGTGTGTCTGTAAGACTGGACACGAATCGAACCATAATCGTAACGAGTGTTTGCTTGGTAATAATTCATTCATTTAATAATCTACTATAAATGAAAGATGACGTCAAAACAATTAGTTGATATTTGGGACTCGAATTTCTGTCTTTTATGCATGCCATGAGTGTTCTAGCAAATGTTGCAGGACTGACTAGAAAGTCCAATGTTCAGATCTACCTTAACTCATGAACTATAGCGTTAGAAACGCTTTGGAATGGAAATCCGATGTAAAAACGCCAAATTGGGTTTCTCAATAGTGTATTTTGCAGGTATGTCACAAATCACGCGCATTATTAATCATAATCCAAAAACATATTGTACAATCGATTTGGCATTTGTGTGAGTGGAAATTTTACTAAATGTGGTGTCAAAAACGACGTTGTCATGATGACAAGTGATACCCTTAAAACGCTGCGTAAAACAATGTCGTAATCTCAATCACTAGCTATACGGGTGTGTCGGGCCCCTTGTAGTTGTAGTTATTCTTGCACGTTATTGATTTGTTGTAAAATTTTCCCTAATTGGCAAATTGATTTTGTGGTTTAGTATGGAAACTATGGAGATATCTTTTTGTTTTGGTTGTTGATTTAGTTGCTAGTTAAGTCCGAACTGAAAAAAGTGTTCGTGGAATCTAAATAAGAACTCTACGCAGAAGTTGGTTTTTAGAACTAGTGTTCAGAAACCTTCCGGTATCTTCGGAGTAGGTTTATCTGATTCGATTTCGGACTGTATCTTTCTCTATTTCGTTCGTGTACCGCTTGTACATCCACTCGTTATGATCACTCAAAAACACTCTTGCATCTTCAATCATTTATTCGTACACTCAATGGCTATCACAACTGCTCTTAAACTACAAATTTTACAGGCTTTATATCTCTACAAAACTAAGGCGTATACATATTTGGTATCTAAAGAATTTCCGTGGTAATAAATGAGTTTAGTTGTTCTAAAAGTTGCGTGTAAAACTGAAGGAAATCGTGTGATTATTCCTGCTCGTAAAATCGCCTAACGCCTACGTGTAATTACAAGTCACGGTCGGCTTGTGTTTAACTTTCGTGACAATGCAACTAATTACCTTCACATTGCCACGCAACGTGACTTCCCTTCTAAAACTCTGTCACGCGTCCTAAGTTGTCACTAAAATACTTGTTGTGGTTTCGTGCACAAATACCGAAGCTTAACTACATTAATATAAACTAAAACGTGCTCAAACTTGCACTTCCGTTCAGAAACAACAATCTTACAGAGTTATCACGGAATATTTTCAACAACTAGTTCGTTAGTTTAGTCCAATAAATTAGTGTACATGAACTCTACATGAGAATTCTACGAATAAGTTGGTATTCAGAACTAGTTTGTTGGTTTAGTCCAATAAGTTAGTGTCCATGAACTCTACACGAGAACTCCGACATTTTCGTACAAACCCTGTGTGGGTCAAAACTGTCCGCAATTTTTTTTATTTTTTTTTATTTTTAAAAATGTGGTCCGACGAAATACCATGTTTCGTTGATGTCAGGATGGAGGGCTCCGATTTTCTGACCCCTGCATCTGAAGTAGTCCGCTGAAATAAGTTTTTATCTGACATAATATCAGAATGGAGGGCTCCGATTTTCGGACCCCTGCATCAGTCCGCTCAATTAAGTATTTAAAATGTATGGTTTCAACGTTTATAGAGATGGTTATATGTGTAGTTATAAACTTCAGTTTTTTTGCGGACCAAAAAGGCAAGTCCGCAGTTTCTTTTAAAAAATGAAATGTAAAATGATAACATCACTGGATTTTAATAAAAAGTGGTACCAATAAAGCACACTCCGCCGTTTTCATAATCATTCGTATGTGTTATTTTTGCAGTCCGTTAAAAACTGCGTTTTTCAAGACCTAATTACCTTAAATATACTGTAAGAAAACAGTAATTTTTGCATAGATTAGAGACACGTTCTCTTATGATTTAATAAATAAAGGCATATCCATCGGAGTAATTCTTGTTTATCATCGAAATTGTAGAAGTTCAGCGGAATATACGACCGAAACGCCCCAAAATGCTTGATTTCTGCGGAATTGGCTACATGAGAAAGACTGATTTTAGTTGAGAACGCGTTGTTTGTTAGTTTAGTCCAATAAGTTAGTTTCATTAACTCTATAAAACGGTAGTTAGGGGTGTTCAATTTCAAGCGTTATATCCTGACTGTTAATACAAATCACTGCATCAGCAGGTGTAATAACTGATTGGTTTTGGATGGAGAAAAATACAAAGTGACTTATACACTGTGTTGTTACTACCTTGAACTTTGTCACACTTTGCAATAGAAAAGGACAAATTTAAATTAATGTAAAACCTGCAGGAAACAACTAACCAAATACATAGCTTACAACATAATGTAATTTGCATATTGAAACCGTTCCAAAAATAAGACTTTAGCTGGCCATACATCAAATGCGTTTTTATTTCTTTATGATACTGTCGCATATGTTCAGATATTCATTATTGTTACTGCTATACTAAGTAGTCATCTTTCACCATCATCAGTTGCGATGGAATAGCCATCTTCTGATGCTGAAAACGAGTATTTCAGTGGAAAACTCTGGCTTGTTTTTCTGCAATGAAACTCTTAATTCCGTGATGAAAACTCTGGTACGCTTCCCTGTGTGCATGTATTTGCGGTTCTTTGCAAACTTGCACCAAGCTAAGCAGTAGTTAGAATGATTGCTTACGTAGCTTCGGTCTTTAAATTGATTTCTTTCCTTTCTTGTTTGTGACTGCCCGGGCTACTAGAAAACTAATAGAGTCATTCGCTTCACCCTTGTTCTCAACATTAAAATCCATCCATTTAATTCGGGAAAAGTGAAGAGGATGGGCAGGAGAATTATTACTTTCTAGTCTTGCTCTTAGGGAGGCCGTGAAAAAATTTAAATTATTCAAAGGGGTGCCTCACAAATGCTTTTACTTGATTCAATTTCCGCACCCCCCTGCATGATAAACAATAAACAATCCTTTACTATTTTTAAACCAGTAAATCAAATAAGTCTTGAACTTTTTCTTAAAACTCTGCCACAACAAAGATCCTTACTTTACTTCTGTTGAATGTAATAAATAAGTGGCGAAGAAAAGCTCGTAACAAATAGTGTCATTCCCGACACTGAACAGACGAACCCGGACTTCCTTATCGGCCTTTACAGAACAATATTATCGGATAGTTTATAGTAAACTGATTCTGTATCTTGAGCACTTACAAGGTCTAAACAAATTGAACATAAAAATGTCTCTCCTGAGACTTAGTGGGTCACCCAACACTGGAGAAGGGTGATTCTTCCAATTTTAAAGAGAGTGTCCTTTCTAATTAAGAAAACCTTCTCCCTCCATGTGAAGACACCATCACTTTTAAAAATCGATTGTTAAAAGAGATCAGAATAATAATTAGTGGTAGCCAGTTAGTCACACCCCCGACTTTTGGCCAGCGGCATCCGCAATGCTCACGTGAGCTGTATGCGCAGTGACAGTACTTCTTGTCCTCAGTCATTTCCAAGTTCCAAGAAAGGCAAAAAAAAATGAGTTCTGTTAAGTCCTTCCAAGTACGACTCTGCTGAGGGAAGGAATAGAAGCGTTGTTATTTCGAAAAAGACGCGAGCACGTACATCCATTTTATTAAACTCTAACTCTAATATATCGAAGTGGACCGACAAACTTTATTCGCCTGATGACCGCGGCTCAGACGTTGGAACGTTTTTTCTGGGACATGACAACGGTAAAACACGAGTGTCCTTTCTGCTATTTTTCCTTGTCTAAAACTAAAGTTAAAAGGTGTGGTAGTACCGGAATTCGTACTTGAAATGGGCGCGTACAGGGGCTTAACTCGATAAATGTTCATGCATTTTCTGACTAAGCATCTCTATGTCTAGGATAGAAATGTTGTCTCTCAGCCCCGTATTGGCTCTTCTAAACGAAGATCTAGCACAAAAGTACATCAAAAGTTAAGACAATTGTTCAAAACTAACAAAAACTTTGCGCTCCACTTATTATTTTATCAGTCGGCAAAACCAAAACTGTTGTTCGAAATCTCAAAATGATTTCTACCAGTCGCCGCTTAACATCAGCCTGTTATGTTCTGCACAATGTTGCGGAAATGTTTGACCATTTTACAAAGACTGTTAAGTTCTAAATCATTATGTAATTTGTGGCTCCGTTACGTATCTAAAGAAACCCCACTCTTCTTATACGTGTGTGGCAGTATAGTGAAAGGATGATACTTACTCATTTCGGTATTTCCACTGATAGCTATGGATCTGGACTTTTGAAAAGGTCACAGAAACGGAAATATCAATCTTGAGACAAAATATAACGAATAAAATAATAAAATAAAATAATTCAATAGTAACTGAACCTTTGTTCATAAACAATATCAATTTGATTAATTCCCTGTTCCACTTCTATTCTGGTCAGTTTAGACAGGAAAAGGAAGTGTCACCGCCAAAATGATTCTCCTTGACCGTGGCGGTTTGTGGGACGAAAGCAATCAGAGATTTAATCTGAGAGCCCGTGGGCCATAATTTCTTATATTTTGGGAGACATTGAAAAATATAAAATATATAATTGTATGATAATTCAAATATTTACTTGTTTTGCATTGACATCATAAGCGTGCTTTGGGTCGACGAAAGAGTTTTGCGAGCGATATTGGTAGTTATGAAAGTACTTGAGGCGATGGATCAGTGACGTCATTCAATACCATATTCAGTTTGAGGGATTCGAAACAAATTAACTTGCTTCCTGGGTGGGGACGGAGCAGCCTCGTGACTCTACTAGAAGACTTTTAGAGTGAGTCGTAAAGAACAGAAAAAAAGACAACGAATTTTAGTTTCCAACAATCTTGGTATAAATATATGCCTCTCTTACGTAGTCGATAACAAGTAAATTAGTCCTAATTAGCATTCGCGCATTGGCCAATGAAAACGCTTTGAAGCAATATTTAGGAGATTACAAGTGTGTCATTTCCTGTACGGTATAGATTTGCGGCCCCCTTTCAGTCATCTGACACCGCTGCTTTCCTCATTCATTGTAATTGTATTCAAAATAGTTTGCTATTAACTCAGAGGAATGCTAATGAGGCCACGGCCTAACATTAAAAGGAGAAACGTTTGCACTGTAATCAGTCCTTTAGCCTCACAAACATTGTTTAGCTTTAGTTTCGCTCGAAGAAGAATGACTCGATTGCTTTTTCAAAGAATCTGTTTAGTTTTCTGTTACTATGTCTCTTGGATCGCATTGACAAAGGGCGACAAAGGTGAGTTATGCTAGTAAGATATTTTAATCACAGGATATAATGAATTTTATAGTGCCTACATCAAGGATCGATAGAATCGAGTCTTGATCGTTGTTTGCGTTTTTGTTTGGGGAATACTTTACATGTTAACATTGTCACAGAAATACACTCTTTTGTTTTATAAGAACTTTTTGTTATGGGAACGCTAAGGCTGAAAAAATCAAATAGTTTAAGACCATGCTAAGGGCATGATGAGGCCGGGGATAGAACATATGTTTTACGTACTGTATGCAGTGGAGATACTGTAAAACCTTCAGCCTGATGCTCTTGCAGCATCGTCTGATGGCCACTCCGAATGTGAATATACAATGGTAACTTATGACACTTGAAAATCCATCTTTCATCTTGGGTGGGCTTGTGTGAATGGAAACGAAAATTTAAGTATATATCCGATCCTTAACAACAAGAATGTTTCAAAAACATTTTAAAAAATCGTTGAGGCTAAAATCTTCAAAATATCTAAGAACATCCAGTTCTTATAAAAGATAGTGTACAACAAAAAACAGTTTGACACGTACGTTTATTTACTGTCTGTCTGTGTGTAATTGAAACATTTCGGAGAAGCTCACATCTGGGTGTTGAGCTCTCTCCCCTTTATAACATTTTTTCTGGCATTAATAACGGTTCTTGCACCGGAAAACGCATTATACTATATATTTATCTCTATGGATATTAGTTATAGTAAATACAAAATGTTTCGTGTTTTGCTTTCATTACAAGACATTTACGCAATATTTCTCAACCTATACTTTTAACAGTTATTACACAAACGCACGACGAGGTGCGGAGCATCGAGTAGGCTATCGTAAGCTCATATCCAACAAGCGTGAGAGGAATAATTGCTTTATTAAATATTACCAAACACTGAATAAAATTATCTCGAATTTTATGTTCTACCAGCTCGAGTTTTCGGCCATTTGGAGGGAAAAAATTGCGTGATAAATTTGTCAGTTTCCTTAATTGGACAAATTACAGGATATAGAACTTAGACCTTGAGTAGAAAGCCAATCAGATTATCTAGAAAATCAATACCCAATGTTTGGTATTTAATAAAACTCGTTTTAAAACGTATAAAGTATGTACATGTAAAAAGGACGTCCCGGTTAGAAAATCTAGTTCATATAGATCAGATGCTTGTCATGTTATCCAGTCTACACAGATTAAGACAAATTGAATGTTTTAGACTTGAGCTTTATTTGACGAATCCTTTTTTGACCAACAGAAATAATCTTGAAGGAGCCTAACAAGGGAATACAATGGATATGGCAGTCTGATGCTCCCGTAAGTAGTCGATACAGAAAACGTTATACAACGTTCAATACGAAGTGCATTTATGACCGCCTTGCCTTGAACACTTTCTTGCCCGATCTGCTGTAAAGGACTGAACCCTTAGACTGCATGTGCGTTCTAGGTCCCTAAAAGGTTACGTGTCAATTCGTTAGAGTCCCAGTGTTAAGAGTGATAAGAGTGATTCCAGTTCCCAGATAGCTAAATGAATCTGTACACAACTGTTAGCAAAGAGACCTCTCTTACGCATTTACTTTTCTAACTGCTTCAAGTTTTTACCCTGAATCCTATGCCCCTTTAGCAATTCTGTGTAAACAGAGCCGTTGCATGGGGAGGGGCCGGGGGGAACGTGCCCCCCAATTTTTTTCCTTAATAAATGTGTCAAGTTCAGCAAATCGCCCTAAGTCTGAGAAAAACGGGAAATGTTTTACTAGTTTTAGACACAAATTTTGTTTCAAAGAGCGTTTAAAACCCAGGAAACACGTTTTCAGTTAAACTAATTTTTAAAATTTCCCGGGAGAGCATGTCCCCGGACTCCCTTGAAGGCGGTGACCCCCAGTTTTCCAAGGCTTGCTACGGCCCTGATAAACCTAAACTTAGTTGTAATTAATAACAAAAAATGTTAAAGTTAGTACGGATCGTGTCGAGTACTGTTACAATCAGTACTATGTAAAACTGTCATTATTGGGCTGGCTTCAGTGTTTTCGTTTTCTTTCGTCCTGACTTTTGAATTAGCTTAGAACACATAAATATCCATTCGTTTTCCATTTTTTTGAAGAGTACAAATATTTGCTGTTAATTATTTCTTAACATTCAGAGCTAAAATTAAAGTTTTATTCAGAAGCAAACTTGGATAATACATATATGTGTCAGCACAATTGTTAAGAAAGAGAAAAAAGAAGAAAAGGGCACGGGTGCAATTAAAAGGTGATGTTTTTAAAGGATTTGATCTGCCGTGTAATACATGTGCTTTGGTTTCTTTTTGTCTGCAGTGGATCTCGCATGGTTCACCACCAGTATACTCCAAGTGTACGATTGGTTCGTTAGATAGATTCTATATTAGGACGCCATTTATACCAATTCCTCCGTCGGTCAGAACAATCGAAGTTGTCATCGAGTATGCAATAAGAAACTGTTCATTTGAAGTTGATCCTGGTACACCGTGCTCTGAATCATTTGATTTATACAAGTACGAGCAGAATAAATCATCACTAGCACTGCTGACACCCGATGTGTTCACGGAAAAGGTAAAGACTATCAGAGCTGGACCAGGGGAGCTTACGAATGGTAGTCCTAGCGATGCAACCAAGAGAGGTAAAGACGTGACAACGATAACTATAAAGAGCGGTGGAGTTTACCTCGCCATTTTTGACAAAAGTGCTTGTCAGGCTCTTTTTTCATTTGAAGCCTCGTACAGAATTTGCTCAAATAGAGGAAAGAATCTTGCTGTATTCAGGACAACACCTGTACCTGCTAATGGAACTCTTAGTGATATCGCAAATGGAACTTGTGTTAGTAATTCTGTACTGTCGCCCAATGCATCAACACCACAAGCTGTCTGTAACAGCAATGGAGACTGGATTTTAAAATCTAAATTTACCTGTCTTTGTAGGGCCGGTTATCAGCCAGGAAAAACGTTAAATCAGTGTGTAGGTAAGTTCTTTTGTTGTAATAGTTTTATCCACCTGGTTAAAAGCGCAGGTTATAAATTATTACATACTGAAATGTTCAATAGAAGCAAAGGTGCGAACGGATCACGAGATTTCCTGCAAGCCGCAACCTAAGACATTGAATTAAATTTATTACATAAGAGTAAAAATTTTCCACCCACCCAGCATGTTCAGTGGCACTGCTGATTGTCACCTTGTGTTCTCCGATGGCCAAATGCTCAACTTCTTTTACGTATTAAACACACAAGGGAACAACAATTTCAACTGCTAAATAAGAACACTTTAATATTCATATATACAACTGAAGTAAACAGCAACTTCAGTTGTAAAAAACAAATATTTTGAAAAAATTATAAGATTGTGAGATTGTTTAGAAAAGCTACAAAAATATCTTTTAAAATGTAGACACAATTGTGTCTTTTTTCTGAAAAGGTTATGTGGCAAGGATATATATTAAATTTTCACAGCTATATTTATATCTATTAGTATGTTAAAAAAATTACGGTTATTCAATTGTTCGTCTTCTGCTAAGCGGATTTTTAGGGATACGCAACGTTTTGTAACGAGATAAAAGTACAAAGCTTATAAGGTTTTTTTGATCTTTTAAGATTTCCCAAAGGTATCTTTCTTAAAAACATCTCTGGTTCTGGGTATACTTTTTAATTAATGTCTGTCGCAAGACCCGTCATTCTTTGGTCATCAATATTTGTGGATATATATTCCATTATATTTTGCCCGGAGGGTTCCAAACCGGTTTCGCACAGCTGTTTGTCTAAAACAACTTATGCACGAGCCATATTCGAGGGCATACAACATATAGCGCATGTGGCACAGCTCAATCTGACAACCACACTGATAATTTTTCTTTCTCCCGCCCTTGCAATGATTGTAATATTATCCGCTCGGCGATTTCATCCTCGAAGTCGGATTAGACTAGTCATGACTCTAGCAAGTGATGGTTAGCAAAAAAACTTTTAATCCTATTGCGTGTCAGCATAAGTAATATATATTGCCAATACGGTAGAATTTTGATTGGAATAAATTTTACCATTTCTATCACTAATATTGATAAACATGTTCCTATTAACCCTATCTGGGCTGGGCTTTTTAGGCCTTAAAACATTTAATGAATTCAATTATCATCTTATTTGTGTAATATCCCAATATTGAATCAAATAGAGTTTTTAATAGCAAATCCATCATTGTAACAAAGTATGAAGTCACTTTCTGCCGGCATAAACCTTGTTGTTTCTATGACATATTTCAAGTGTTTTTTCCGTAAACTAGTTGTAAATATACCAAGAAAAGCTTGTTAAAAATGTTTCTCACAATAAAAGTTAAATATTCTAACATAAAGTTTTTAAGCAATCTGACAAAATCTGGCAATATAAAATAAACGAAAATACACCAACAATGCATTGCAGTCAGAGCTCTTACTGAAATATAATGCCTAATTGGTATGTTGCAAGTTAGATAACGTCACTGATATGATTTTAGCACATATACAATGAAAAAGTGCATTTGTTCCTGTCTTAATGCTTCCTAGCAAAAAATGGAAAAAACAGTGTTGCAAAACTTTGTTGCCGTGGCAACAGGCCACCAGCTGACACACCACAACACATATCAAAATGTTCCTTATAAAATTTTAGGAAAAGTCACCAAATTTGGTTTTTCTATCTTTCTCCATTTCAGATCATGCCCTATAGTTACTTACTCTAAACTGATTCAAGTTATTGCCAGGGTTTAAATGTTTGCTCCCCTTGCCCTCCCTCTTTTGTCTTCGTGTTATTTATAATGGGTAACGAGTGCAGTTTTAAAGTTAATGTCTTGATTTCTAGAATGTCCTTCGTTCACGATTAAAGAAGAGGTTGGGAACGAACAGTGTAGCAACTGCTCTGCCAACAGCTCGCCTAATGAGAACAGAACTGGATGCGTATGCAACAAGAACTTCTTTAGGCTGCAAGGGGAAACTAATTGCACTGGTAAGATGAGTCTTGTATAACATATATTTAACTTGATTTTTCTTATTGCTTTTTCATTCCGTTACCTCTTACGTCATGGAGCAGACAGGCAAGGTGATGTAATCCCCATCTGTTGGTTACACTTGTTATTGCTTCATCAGTTTAGAATGTAATTACGAGGTTCCATAGATTCGGTGTCACCACAGTACTTACACAAGATAACGCACCACACGATGTTGGGAGTAACAACTGATCTATTTTTCCTAGTAAATCATATTAATTATACACAGAGTAACGGATTTACGTAAGTTACCTATGGTCACATACTAGATTGGCCACATTGGAAATATGTGGAAGCGCTCGAAATATCCGAGCACAAAGTCTAACATAGCAGATGCTGCCAGTAGATCAAGAATTGATAGCTATACTAGCAACCTCTGGTACAAAATTTTGTCCATTCGTTTCACTGAGTCAAAATCAAAGTTCATCCAGTTTCAAACTTACTAGAAAGAAAGTCAACTTTTCAGTACATGTCTCTTCTATACCGTCAATTGCTGAATACCTTCCGGATAATCGTTATTACTCGCGGCCGTAGGCGAGCGAGTCTTAAATTCGGCTCTTTTTGTTTTGTTTTGTTTTTTTCCTGATTCAGACACAAAACGCCTGAGCCAATCAGAACGGAAAGCGCTGTCACGTCAGCCAATCAGAGCGCAAAGCGCTGTCACGTGTGAATCGGTCTTCTCGTTCTCAATGGAGAGCTTAAGCAACGAGA
>JAOBYE010551081.1:0-27539 GCA_025403585.1 Parazoanthus swiftii
CTTTGTGAGTCATCACAATAACAGACGAGAGAGCTGCTTTGTGAGTCACCACAATAACAGACGAGAGAGCTGCTTTGTAAGTCATCGCAAAAACAGACAACAGAGCTGCCTTGAGTCATCACAATAACAGACGACAAAGCTGCTTTGTGAGTCATCACAAAAACAGACGACAGAGCTGCTTTGTGAGACATCACAATCACAGACGAGAGAGCTGCTTTGTGAGTCATCACAATAACAGACAAGAGAGCTGCTTTGTCAGTCATCAAATGAATAACAGACGAGAAAGCTGCCGCTTTGTGAGTCACCGCAATAACATAACGACAAAGCTGCAACAGTCATGTTAAGTCTCCAGCTTTCTACTGAAGATTCCAGCTTTGCCTTTGGGACTTAATCTCCAGCTCTCTAGTCGGGGAAGCAAAATCTCCAACCGAACTGGAATCCTCTGACTTGAAATAAAAAAATTGTTAAAAGAAATTCAGATTAGTATCAACTGAACCCATTTTAGTACCATGAGATTTGTCATGTGGTTCATGCATTATCGGCAAGATGTGTAACTAAATGGCCTCAAAATACGTATACAGGAACAGTGATTTAGGGAACTGAAAAATGAAAAACTCCGGGGGCATATCCCCGGCTCCCCCACTCCTCGCCGGCCTGTGGTGATTGCACGATAAAATAAGATATGTGGCGAAATGCCTCAACAAACAGAAAATTGCTCGTGGCCCCTGCAGTCAGGGTAAAATGTTTAGTTAAACCATTTTATACCAGAACGACTTGCAACAGTTGAAATTTTAACTATAACAATCTTCTGTTCGATAAGCAAAACATATATATCTAGGAAATTTTATTTCTTTCTCTAAAATCGTTCATAACGAGTATCGAACCTACTACCTCCAGCATCGGAGTCACCCCACACTGCCGCATGACCAACCACTCAACTAACCGTCAAATAACAATTTACTGTATCATGCAAATCTTTTTTATACGTGATAGAAGCAATCCTGACCCCAACCTTAACCTTCACTAACCTTCGATTACCATTATTAACCCTAACGAAACTATGACGCACTTCCGCGGGGTTCGTGACAAGTCTGAGTGTAAGCTGAATAAACAGCTTTTTCCCGTGTACATAGTTTATTCTTCGTGTAATTGTGCAAATTTGTACCAAGAAACAGAACGGAAAACCAACAAACATGATGTTTTGTAATTAAATTTCGTACTGACAAAGGTACGTTGAAGTTTGAATTCTTTTAATTCTACTACCATGATGGCATCCTTAAACCTGTGAAAAAAAAACGTTTTTTTACGTCATGCACACTTTGTTTACATTTTAGTTTCAAACTTCCCCAGATAAAAACTTAAAAGATACTGTGCTATATTTCTGTTTTGAATAAAGTGAAAACATAACTTATGTAATTTTTGATTAGCTTTACCAAACAAACGATTTAGTTTTTAGATTTCAAAATCTGTATTTCCAGTGCACTGTGTAGAGTGCGAGCAGTCTCTTTCCTTTTTCTCAGAACACAAAAATCGAGCGCTGAAGCTGCGAACGATTCGACTCGCGACCCGCTCGCGGCTTAGCCGCTCGATTTTTGTGTTTTTTTTCGGTTGATTCTGGGGAGTTGGAAGAGACTGCTCGCAGTCTAACCAGGATTTAAGTGAGGCAATAATAACTGCAAGCAAACTGTCACATTTGACGTCTAACGGATCGAATTTATTGAAACTGACTGCAGTAGTTGAACAACATAATTAAACTATTGCAAAGTTTTTGCAGCTGTAACGGGTGACCATTAACTTTTCATTTAAAAAATATGTTATATATATACTACTAAATAGTCGGAAATAGAAAAATTAGCATGTTATTCTTCTAGTTTCTCATTTGCTGAGATAAACTGAGCTGGTCAAACGATCAGCTCCTCCAAAATGAAAGCCCCATTCAGGGTTGGGGCAACCAAGATTTATTTTTTAGTCGTCCCTCAAAAGTTGACGTCGTCCTAAATAAAAGTGACTCAAACAGCTATAATAGGTGTTCAGCGTATTTTTTACTTTTTTTCAATTTAAATTTTTAACTAGAAGTAAAGCCAAACCAAATCAATTTGTAACATACAGTCAATCGGTTGGTTCCAGTCGTCCAAAGGACGACTAAGCTACTACTTGGTTGTCCCACGAAGATTTCAGTCGTCTCTGACGACCGGACGACCGTAAAAATCGAGCCCTGCCATTTCTCATAATGGCGTTCTTCAATTCTTCACTGCGGACTCCGGATCCTTCATCGAAATGTTACTCGTCTCCTTATTTGGAAAATAACAAGCCATAGATGTCTTCAACACGAAGCCCAGAAAAATTTGGCTGCTAAACCAAAAAAAAAACCCGGGGCGCAGTGCATGTGCCCGTTGAAAGCGCTCACATCACGTCAGCTCTTATCAAGTTCTCACGTTTCTGTTTCCTTGGTACAACTTTTGCCAAAACTTACGATGCAACATGCTTACGCCATGCACCCTTAGAACATGAATTGTGTCGTGCAAGTCAAGTCTACAACTTGTCTAGAACTTCTGTGTCCAACTAGAAAAAAAATTATAGCCTTTCCGGAATCATTTTTAATTAAAATCGTACGTCAATCTTTGGAAAGTGATATCATGTTTTGAGAATTGTACATGTTTATATGGTGTTATTTATAGCTAAAAGTTGCTCACGTGTAAACATCAGTCAAGTAAGTTGAGATGTGTAAGTCACTGGTCTTTCTCCTAGTTTCGACCTCCCTTTTAGTACTTGATATTGTGGATGTACAATTCAATGCAGAGTGTTTTTTAAAGAAATTCTCGCAGTCAAACACACTACTCATTAGTCACGTACATCTGTGGCGCGCCGCGCTCGCTATCGTATCCCGTGAAACCTCGAATAAGCGCCGCACTTCGAATAAACGCCGCACCAAAACTCTCGGTGAAATTAGAAAGCGCCACAGCTTAATCAAGGATTTACGGCAGACCCTATTCATAATGTCGGCTATTTTCATATTCTTTTGTGTGGAGTTTAAGTTAACCAACTAGCCTCGTTCTTAAATCGAAAAATCAAAAGAATTTATTAACCTGAACGAGGCTAGTGAGGCTAATTCAAATACAGACAAAAGAATATTAAAATAGCCGCCATTTATGCATATACAGCGCAGACGAATTTGGAGATTCGGTATTTATCTCGCCTCCCACTCGCCCGTTGGTTCGCTCGGAGGCCTTCGGCTGCTCGGAACCCCGGGGGGGGGGGGGGGTGGGGTACTCCACTGTATCAGGTATATAGGTTTGTGCTGCCCCAAAGGGTATGGTTTTTGAGCCGTTTTGGTCTGAAAAACGAGTACAGATTTTGAAAATTTTGTCTGAAATTGGGTATGGTTATCGGGGGAACGTTTACGAAAGCTTATGAATTTATTTTTCTTCCCAGCAACCGGGGCGAATAACTGGTGAGAGAGAAAGGGAAATTGATATAATATATCATTCCAGCTAAATTTTACGTACCTATTCATCTTTGTTACGTTGACTTCCGTTCAGCTCTGATGCATATGCTATCCTTAATCACGTACTACAAAGCCAGTGTGAAAAGTTCAAGTCTGAAAACGGGTATGTATTTTTGAGGCCAGGTCTGAAAACGGGTTGGGAAACTGGCATTTTTTGGTCTGAAATTGGGTCTGGGACTCTGGGTTAGGAGATGCGGGCGGCACACCCCCACCAAAAATTCCAAGGAGTACCCCCCCCCCGGGCTCGGAACATCTTCCTAGTTGCCTGTGGAGCTATGGAGGCTGAGAGAGTGTTGAAGATACGTTACAACCTTAAAAGTCTTACAAGACAAGAGTTTTAAGAGCTTTAAGCCCTTCCCCTAAATCCGCCCTTGCAGTAGGTTTCAGCAGCGCTTATTATTAAATACTGGAGTACCTTTGTTAGATGGGTCAAACAGCTATTGCGAAAATTTATGCGAATCTGCACGAAAATTAACCGTCTTAAATTTTATTTGCATGGGATCTATGTTTAGGATCGTAACTGATACACGTGTATTGAGGTTGAATTACCTTTCTTGCGTCAGTAAGATTGAAGGAGACGAATCTTTGGTTTACAGAGCCGTTTTATCTCTTGTACGACGGATTAAGGGTCTTAGCGGTTAATGTTCTGAGTTGATGTTTATGTAGTCAGTTTTATGCATTGATTTCGAGTAAAAAAATCGTCAAATTTATTTACAGTAAAATATGTCAAAGGATTAGCCCTGAACTCCCTAAAATATCCTAAAGTGCAGTTGCGTCAAGTCACTCGTCCATAAAAGGCAGCAATAGCAAGTACTTGAACGTCTATTTTTGGACCTGAGGTTGAACACTGACTTGCGCGCGCCATGTTATCATTTCTTTTGAAGAATTGATTCTCCGCCAAGTGGTTGAGTCAAGGCAATATTTTTGTCGATCTCAAGTTGATTTTGACTTTGTAATTTTGTCTGTTATACCATGTACTATCTATATAGATGAGAGTTTATTCGAGAAATTAGAATTGTTGTTGATATTAGACTATGGAACAATTTTCTTGCTCAGTCGTGCTTCCAGGCCAGGGGTGGTCGGTCGGGAGGGACAAAAAGCAAGCCTAAGTGGAGTTATGCCCAAGACCGATTAGCGATCGCGACGTGGGTAAAACCCTCTCGACTTTTGTTTCTCGGCCCGGAATTTTCTCCCGCCCGAAGGACCACACCAAGGTTCCGAGAATGTCGTGCCCCTCGATTTACTTTTCATTTCCGATGCATTTCGTGTCAGTTAGGGCGCCTACCACATCTGTGCGCCTTTAATTTTAAACGCGTTGTTCGCTAATGTATGTATATTCTGGAAAACGAAGAATATATCATAACTGATTTGAGTAATTATGATTGTCATCAGAAATCCATGCTTCTCTTATCATGCATGACAGTTTCATGTTTTATAATATTAAAAATGACGTACATGTTGAATGACATGGTTTGAACCCCATTACGTGCGTCTTTATGTTTTTGTGTGTCAGCGTAGCACGATACGACCAGCTGATCACATGATGTTACTTGTTCGGCATCCAGAAACAACGGGAAAACTTCCCGACTTTAATTTAAGTTTGTGCCGTCACACTTTTAATGACTGCGGGGAAAATTCCTCCCCATTAAATTATCAAATAACAAAACTTTGTGTATATTTTCGGAAAGGCGCAATATCTGTTGATCTCTAGTGAAATCACGGAACAAAACGCGCTGTGGCGTATTCAAATAAAGGCATTCAGCATTCCTAAAACAATAGTGGCTCGTCCGAGCTAGCTCCATATACACATTTCCGACCACAACCTCAAACTTGCTCCATCAGTGAACTTTTATTAACGCTAACTGCCTATTTCCTTTTACCACAGCCTTAATGGCAGCGGCGTTTACTATTTATACATAGAAAAAAAATTAATTGCATAAATGCATATTGTTTCATATCAAAACAAAGAGCTGAAACTAAGTGTGAAGTATTCGGTTTTAGAGATTTTGTAAATCCTTTTATAGCAATAAAGATTCTGTTTTGAAGCACTGAACTCTATTCATGTCTCTATGTTCCTATATACTACTTCAAAAGCCTCATAGATAAAAACAAAATTGTTTCGCGTTGAGGAAAAGAATCGGATGACCGGAAGTAAGTCTGCCCATGACGGGGGGGAGGGTGGGTGTCATTTGTCTGAAGCCTGCCCAAATTAGATGCAAAGCGGACACAAAACCCTTCATTGTTGCTGGGTGAAGAGCACATTGCATATCATTGCGTAGCTTATACATTAACAAAAAAAATTCAGTTGCTTTGTAAGGATTCTAACTGACGCAGAGAATTCATCACCTGAGGTTTCGAAACAGCTTTATACAAGACGTTAACAAACACAAAGGAAGGTTTTGACTGATCACGTCACAAGCGAAACCGAAATCAACTAAAATATATTTTCGTTCCCGAAGTATAAACTTGAAGCAGTGAAAATCAGTTTGGTATCGCGACAAAGAAACTTTCCTTTCAGGCTTCAGCGTTGGTTCAAAGCGGATCTTCTCAAGCCAACTATTTCTCACCATGAAAATCGAAAGGAAAATTGTGGTTCTTTTTGTTTTTCTGATTCTCACAACAGAAGTCAAGGCACGGTCTTCTATTTTGGACTTTGTTGCGGATTCTGACTGTCAGTTCGATTATTCGAAATCCTCAGGAGAAATACAAAGTCCAAACTTTCCTCTAGATTATCCGAAGAACAAGATTTGCAAGTGGACTATTACTGCCCCGACAAATGACCACATCGTGCTGCAGTTTATTTCGCCTTTCAGTGTGGAGCGAGGATCTGTTGCCGGCGGTGGATGCGATCGAGATTTTGTTGAAGTGTTTGACGGCTCAACAAGCCGTGGTCACCGCTACTGTAATAGTTACGGTCGGTATCCTGAAGAAAAAATTGTATCTAACACAAACGTTCTAAATGTTATTTTAAAAAGCGGGAACGAAACTAAACTTGGTCGCGCACTTTTTCGTGCCAAGTACACAAGAAAACCGTGTGGTAGGATTTTGACGGGAACAGGGGGGTCCTTTGGAAGTCCAAACTTCCCCAGCCTACCATATCCTGCTGACAAAAACTGTATCTGGCAAATTGAAGCGCCAAAGGGCAAAGTAATCGAACTTTACATTCCATACTTTAAGATGAACAAATACTCGGACTGCCATTTTGATTTTTTGAATGTAAAGGATGGCAAAAACAGTTCTTCAAAGCAGCTTGGCCATTTCTGTCATGCCGCAGATCACAAACCTTATCCAACATATCCTATTCGTTCAACAGGAAATAATATGTATGTTCAGTTCAAGTCACTTCAAGGGGCCGTAAGTCAAGAGTATGGGTTTCATGCATATTACAAAACTGTTGATCACTGTCATGGGTCACTTCAAGGCAAGTCTGTAAGCTTTACTTCACCCGGTTTTCCAGGAAGAAGTGGCCTTGGTCAAGAATGTGATTGGTCAATAGAAGCTACCCCTGGCAAGTCAGTTATGCTGACATTTCAAACATTTGACATTGCTAAACACTTTGATCTACATAGCGAGGGTGGAGAAATCTGCACCGATAATTATGTCAAAATTTATGATGGTAACAATGACCTCAAGTTGGCAAATAGCCTAGGTACCTATTGTAATGCAAAGCCAGTGCCAAATGTGATTCTTTCAACCACAAATAAAATGTTTGTTAAGCTTCGGAGGACCTCACAAGACATTGGTAAAGGTTTCTATGCTACATACTTTGAAGTTGATCCCTACAACATTTATGAAGGATGTACAGAGAAATCTCACAATCTTGTGTTCAAGTGTAGAAATGGACGCTTTATTCAGTGCCAGTGGAAGTGTGATTCTGCAGATGACTGTGGTGATAATTCAGATGAAATTAATTGCATTAAAACAGGTTCTGCTCCAGAAACAAAAAAAAAACATGAGAGTATACAAAGCTACATCATTATCATTCTATCAATTACTGGTTCTGCAGTGGCTATTGTTTGTGTTGCCTTTATTGTGGACAGACTCAGAAGAAAGCGACATACTCATTCAAGAAATCGAAGAGGCCGAAGACGCAGATCCCGACGTCCAAGGATAACTCTTCCAGATGAGACTCCCTTGACTGATGATCCATCAACTCCGCCACCACCATATGAATTTGCAGTTTCACCGGTCTGTAACATAGGACAGTTCCCCTGCGCAGGTCACTGCACCACAGTTACCTCTCACACTGTGGCAGTTGGAGACAGCATGGTCACAGAGATTGTGCCAAATACAGTTGGGACCTCTACAGGTTCTCTGGAAACTTCTACTCCACAGCATTTGGAACCAGAGCAGCAGTCACTTGAAAACAGTGAAAGACTCTCAACCACACCACCACAGCAAAATAACAGGACAGATGAAACATTGAATGTGGTTTTTACAGATGTAGCAGCTGAAGTGACGACAGAAACTGAATCTGCAGAAGCAGAAGGGACTGCTGTCATTTCTGAGTCATCCCCAACTTCTGATTCAGCACCCCTTATCTCATAGATAATTCTGTGTACTGTGTGCAAGAAGTAGTACTTTCACAAAAAATAATATACTATAAAATCCTACATACTGTATGAGCCCAGGGATTATGTTCATAAGGTGATGGACGGCCTAATCCATGGTAGGGAGGCTTATATAGTAACCAGAATACCAGTAACAACATTCTGATTTAAGTTCACACTAATTATAAGATTGACTTACTAGAAACCATAGCTGACATGAGTTTTCTAGCTGCTATTATTGTTATAATACTACAACATTACAACACAGGTCATTTATTTCAATCAACTTGTAAGTTTTTCAAACATAACAAAAAAATCATTTCAAATGTAACAGAACTAATGCAGCTGAAGACATTTTTCTGAGATGACAATGATGGGACAAAGATGGGGGAGGGTGGAGCAATTATATCTTGTGGGGTGGGGTAATAACTTTTTTTTTAGACTAGAAGTAAGACTACAACCAATGAGGCATATAAGCAAGGTAAGGGGGGGGTGTTGCAGTATTTAGAAAAAAAGGTAGGTTGCTTCAAGAAAATGTAAGCTTGTACATAATTATAGCCAAGGGAATACAGAAATATAAAGCAACATGATCGTTTCTAGTAATAAACTTGAAGTTATCAAAAGTAGCAAAATTCTGTTACCGGTACTTAGAAACACTTCTTTTCCATTCATCATTTGCAAAGTGTGCTAGCAAGATGGTTTACTTATCCCTGAGTGAGTTACTTCTGTCAGTCTAATTCCCATTAATTTGGAACTACATGTTTGTTTCGTGGCATTAACTGGGATAAACTCGTCTGCATAAAAATCTGTGAAATGCTGAAATGAAATTGTTTATTATTTCAATTATTAGTAACATCCATTTAGTTCAAAAAATATAATCATTATTGCCATTTGAAAAATTGCTTTGCCTAGCAAATGTAAACATAAATATAAAATTCTGTTTTTTTTAATACACACACTAAAGTTTTTCTTAATAATAAACTTGTTTTTAAAGGAGTTAATATAATTATATGATTTTCAAATGTTCTGTCAAGTTGTTTCAGAATATCCTACATGTTCTAAACAAATATCAGTCGGCCTGGCAAATTTAGAAGTGGTTGGCGTGTGTGTGGACATAATGGTTAAAGCCATTATGTATTTAATATTTATTTATTTTAAATGTTTGCAATCAGTTAAGTAGACTGAGTTGAGTGTTCCCACTTTTTCGTCTGGATTTGTCGTATTTAGTAAGCACTGATCTTTTTTTGAGAATGACATTCAGAAGTTCATTTTCTTCCAAGTGGTAACTATTGTTCTAACAAAGATTGAGCAAGTTGAACATTGAGTATTACTCTGATTTTTATGAATTTGTGTCAGAAAATTTTGCATATTTTTGCCAGAAATGGTTACCAATGGCAGTATGGTGGGGCAACAAAAATGTTTGATTATTTATTGCAAATTTATTGTTCTGGAGTTTTTAAAACTGGTACACATGTTAACTTCTATAGTTATTTATAATAATTATTATTAATAGTCTATCACAACATGTTGCTTTTCAAATTACTATTACCGGTAATACAAAACATAATTATGTGCACAGTCACCTTTAACTTGTAATTTTCTATATTTACAAATACCTGTATTTGAAATTATATGACTTGTTGAAAATTTCAAATATTTAGTTTTTCAATGTTGGTGTTGGAAGTTGCAAATGATTGAGTACTGTCTGGTAATATTGTGTAATTTGTTAATTGGTAAACTAGCTCCAAGCATAATTTTTTTAGTTTCATTTTGTAGTCAGCTGAAAGGTTAATTGCCAGGTGAATGCAGTAGATTTGGTTAACAAAGCAATGTAAGGAGTTGTGGGGCAACCCTGTCCAACAGGGCATCCAGCCTTATCCATGCACTTATACAATGGTAGCATTGAACAGCTGTTTCAGCCTCGTCTTTGTTCTTCTCTGGAGTAACAACAGATATGCTGCTCTAGACCTGTCTTCTTTCACTTGGTTCAGCAATGCTGAGCAGTCCTTACAAACTAGGATGAAACAGCTGTCCATTGCCACTCTGTATATACTAAAGGTTTTGGGAATTACCATTGGAGTGTTATTCTGTCATGCCTTGCATTGATTTTGTTGAATTAATTTTACAAGTTTGTTTACAGACTGGTCTGACTTTTTTTCACTTAAGTCAAAAGAGCAATTCTTTCAAAGAAGTCCTTTTATGCAAGTACCGAGACTTCTGCAAATCAGGATGTTATTTTCTTATCACGATTCTAAGTAGCTTTAAACTAGACTGATTATCACATTTGTCATTTTCTAGTTGATTATTTCTCTTGAAGTAATAGCATTACCATACTCAATGGTAATTTGTAAACAAACATTACAATGCAGAAAGAGTTTTGTATTGTTACAACTGACAGTATAAATTATTTATAAAGTTAGGAATTGATGCACAAATGTTAAACTGTAAGTTCATGTAATGTGTTGATATAAAATATATTATTTTATTTAGCACCAAGGTGTACAGTGTTGGGCTGTTTAAATGGTAAAGTCATATGGTATTTAGGAAGAGTTTATACAAAACTCCATGATTTACTAACAATGGATACTCAAAGGCAAGTTTGCCCTTCATGTGAAAATATATTTGAAAACATTTTTAAAATCTATTAAAGCAAGATTTTCAAAAAAAATTCTGATGGGTGGCTTCTAATAGTTTCCATAAGGGGAATTGGAATGTAAGTGTTTGGGGATTATTTTACAGAATTTAGCTAATAAAAAGTATTAGTAAAATGTTTGGAATCAATTAAGCAAAGACTGTGTTGAGTGTTGCTGTTTTTTTTGCTGGACTTGTCATATTTAAGAGAGCACTGTTCCTTTTTTGAGAACGACAAATGCCTCCTAGTGACCCCCCCCCCTGAGGTTCCAGTAAAAAAGGCTTGTACTGATAATTTACATTTCCTGGTATTATAGTACCTCAACAATTGAACCTTGAAAAAACTGAACAAAATACCAAAAATTGCAAGACAATCAGTAATCCATTATATCATCATGACAATTTTTATACTTTTTGCATGATTTTTGCAAAGTCACCTAAAATAAATTTATTTTTAAACATGGAGCAATCCTGTATCTGAGTACTGAGTCTCGGCCGGTCAATTATTAACATTTTTAAAGCTCTTCATTGTCTGAAATCCAATGTAAATCAACCAAGACCTCTCACACACTTAGTTGATTAGCATTTTCTCTCCTGAAGCCAATGAAGAGCTTTATAAAAATAATGGTGTTAATAATTGACAGGGTGAGACCCTCAGCCTTCAGATATCAAGGGCTGTGGAACTGGGGGCAATTGCCCTGACTTTTTTGAAAATAACAGGGTTACTGAGAAAAAGTGTTTTTTGCCCCCCCTCCCCACTTTGAGTCACTAGTCAGTCCCCCCCCCCCCCCCACTTTCAAAGTTGCTCTGCGGCCTATGGACATAAGATCGCTCTGAGTTTAAACAGTGTCTTCAGTTGGTAAGGAAGTATGGCAGACATTTGAAGTCCTAAGAACCTTAGTAGTCAACAATGTGTTATAAACTACAATATATGTGTTCAAACTTGAGATGATGAACCTAATAATGACACCTAGGTTGCAAAACCACCTGGATCAAACCAAATCAACTTTTTGTCCCAAGCATTATAGTGTGGTTCAAATGCTTAATTTGCCCGCAGTGCAACTAATTAGATATAAGTTGGCTGAACATTGCATTATTCTAAAGCTGGGGGGAAAAAGCTGCTACTTGTATTCATTATTTTGATAGCTACAAGGCAGGAAAAACAGACTCCAGTTAAGGACACAGAAAGCCTGCATGATTTTATTTTAAAACACTTTTTAAAAGACAGTAAGGTATTAATTGGGTTCATATCCAGAACAAAGCTGCAATAATTTATTAAAATTACCAAAACACAACATTTCAATAGGCCACACAATTGTATTTCTTGTTTTACAGATTTTTCAGTCTGTTCAGTATTGAGGACCAAAGATGGTGAAAAGAAAAAAAGGTCACAAAAAGACAAAGTTATTACAACTGTAAGTACTTAATTGCACAAGAAGTAAAACAGTATATCAAATAAAGGTTTATTGAATCACATAATTTAAAACATTTTCTTTAATCAAACCAGAAAGTTCATCTTCTTGAATAAAACACACATTTCTACTTCAACCAACAATTTTTCTTTTATAATTTGGACCACCAGGTTGGTAAAACAAGAAACAAAGTTGCAATTATGGCATATGGCTTTTAATCACCAGAGTCTACATGTAACCATCAAAAACCTGACTGAACAAGAGACCTAAGCACATATTAAGTGATAAACACACACGGCACCACATATCTTTAAATAACAATGCCACTCAAGAAGCAATTATTTTCAATTGACACTTTTCGAATTTATGGATTCATATTAGTTTGTGTTACCAAACTTTATATGTTAACTTTCATGTTTGATTTTCAAAATAGTTGGCTAGGCCATTGTAAAAACTCCTAAGAAAATTGCCTTAAGTGTCTTGTGTTCTGCCACTGAATCAGAATATCTACAACTAAAACCTAGTACAGTAAATGTATTTACTGTAGGCTCAATAATAATTACATTCAGTCCACTGGTCCAAATCATAGAATCACTGAGATCTCATTGCAATAAAAGAATCAATTTTCATAAATTTATGAAAATTGTGTTGAAAAATTTTCAGTCCATACATGTACAGTAAACCAAATCAAAAAATATAGAAATTCAATTTCTACAGATGCAATATATTTACACTCATGTCTGTTGTAATATGGCACTCAAATGGAAATTATACAGAACATGATCAAATGTACACATGTAATGTAGAGTTCTAAGCCCTGGGGTTGCGGGAGGGATGGGGGTGAGGGGGGTGAGGGGGGTGTACATGTATATAAAAAATACACTGTAAGAGGGACCAGGTAGATGAAAATGAATCCTTAACCCTATAAAGCTTTAGGGTTGGGGGACAATCTGAACATCAATATAAATAATAAACTTGATGGATGTGAAAGTGTTAAGCTATCATGAATAGAGAAAACTTGGTGTGATACCTGAACTGATTTTACTGACTTAATGTTGATGTAGAAACTAATATGATGTTGTCTTGAAATTTACTGTAAATTTCCTATCCTGGTCACTAAAATAAACTTGTATCTTCACAGGATAAGGTAATATTTTAAATAAATTATTTACTTTTATACCAATTTTAACCAATGGTATTTGAACACCAAAATAATTATCTGAAATTATTTTAAACTGGTGTTATAACAATTATTTTATGAGAAATATTTTCCATTAATTTTTGTAATTTTGAACTTACAGTTTGCTATAATCTTAGAACCCCCAGTCCCAATCAATTTCCTGCTTCAAAAAATTTATCGTCACACATTGTATAATGTCTCCTTCTTCAAAATTTTTGAACTTCTCCAACGTCACACCACATTCCATCTCCTTTTTGGCTGTGCTGATGTCATCTGCCCCTCGCTTCAAACTGGCAAGTTTCCCTGCAGATGGAAGGTACAAAAGGATGGGTCAGTTGGCTGAAGCTGAGAAAACTACACATTAAAATTATTAATTATTTGATTTTTAAGAATGGTCTAGATGATCCTCAATCTAAATTTTCTGTACTCAAACTTTTAGGTTGCTCATTTAATTCAAATAGCCTCTTTTTTCCAGTTTTTCCAAAAATGTATCTATTTGCTAAATTTGCACATAATTTTTGTTGCATGCACATTATTTGTTTGTATGTTCTGTTTGCACACACATGCATATTTGTTTGTTTGTTTGTTTGTTTGTTAGGATGACTATAGCTTGCATAGCAGGAGCTAAAGGGGAGGTGGAGGGGGAGAGAAAATGAGAGAACAGAAGAGAGGGGACTATCCTACTGATATTAGGTTGCTGTAAGGTTTTAGTATCTTTTTTGAGAAATGATTTAACTGAGGTCTTATAAACAATTCAAAATTTCACCCATTTTATGAGACATGCTTCATGAAACCCCCAACCCTTTTCCACCAATAGTAACTTGTCGATGGTGTAGTTACCTTCATGGACAATTTGTCCAGCCCTTATTACTCTATATTTGGTGTCTTTTCTGGCCAAGGAGCCTTGTTTTACTCTACAGCCTGCAACTGTGGCTTTCTTGGCACCTGTCAGTTGAAACACCTGCTGAACAATGGCCTCGCCTGTGATCACATCATCAGTAATGGGGGGAAGTTTGCTTGACAGCTCTGTCTAAAATAGCAAAAACAGTTAATAAATACCTAATATTAACTCAAACAATACATAAATTATTAGAGAAACATTTTGAGTTTTACCATAGTACAAAAAATTGACAGTGACAGATATGCCACTGTGAAGCAGGTGATGGGGAAGTTACAAAAGTACTGACCGGTATGGACAAAGTACATGTACATGTAACAAGATGTCCCCACCCCCTTAGTAAGGCCTCATCACCTAATCCTCCCCCTCCCCCCCCTCTTTTGAAGGGTCTCATCTACTATGCATGACAAAACATATTTAGTCCTCTGTACCTTTAGATCTTCAAACAGCTTGTAAATGATCTTATGCAGTTTGATGGGAATACCCAGTTGATCTGCCAAGGATTGAACTTCTCTGGGCACCTTCACATTGAAACCAAACACGACTCCTGATAGGAGATAAAAACAGATTGAATGAGACTTGTGTTAGATATAATCATGCACTAGTTAATATGAACTAAAACATTTGTCTATCAGTATAAACATATTTGGAAAACAGCCAATTACATGTACCTGCAGCAGTCTAAATATTAATTAAATTTAGTAATACTAGTAAATTTACACTTCTAATCTTATTTCAACGTTCTTGCTTTCTAAACTATTATAAATGTTTCTATGTAGAAACTGCACATTTACTATGATCCTAAATTTATTCAAACCACGTAATTTAAAGATCCACTGTGATGTCAAAAAGTGGTCGTACAGTACCTTTAAATGGTGCTGCTATTTTCACATCATTTTCTGAAACTGGTCCAACTCCAGAGTGAAGCACGCTCAGTTTGATCTGTTGCGATCTGTAGGTCTCCAGTGCATCTAGCACAGCCTCGACAGATCCATTGACGTCACCTGATAGAATTTGTTACAGTATATAATATAAGTACTTGGACAAAGGACCCTTGTCATTACAGTGAACTCCCTTACAGCAAACCCAAATTAACTAGGTAATAGTTTTAAAATAACTATTAATAATAATAATTAATAAAAACAATTAGTTCGTACAGTTTATTTGAATGGTTCAGAAGCCTAGTAAGCTAGTAAACCATGGAAAACACCTGTGGGTACACACAATAATCTTTTTTGCCTGATTTCTATTCAAACATGTTCAACTGCATGCAGTGATGTTTGATTACATGGTATGGTAAGTACAACTATGAATGAACTCGGCTACCATAATGGTCTTGACTGTGGACAACTGTGCACACTTCACAAGTTTCCTGCTAGCTTTAGTTACCTTTCACAACAACATCTAACTTGCTGGTGGTGTCATATTCTTTCACCGACACACGAGGCTTGCCCTTGCCTTGTTCAGTGGAAGCTGGAACAGGTGCTGCCTCACTTGAGAGAGCATGAAGTCTCTGGTGTCTAACACTTGCTTTGCGGTATGAAACAACTTCATGAGCATGTTGCTAAAGAAAAATTGAAATTTAAGATGAAAAAATTAGAGTGTTGTGTGTAACCAAATGTTATTAAAAACAAAAAAAGGCATAATTATAGCCAAATGTTGGGCAGTAGGTGGGAAAAGAAAGAGCCTGACCTACTACTTTTTACTAAGTGATGCAATACCCATGAGATCACTCAACTCACCCGGTTTTAGTTCTTGTTTTAAAAGAATCTCAGCTGGCCTGCAAGGTCGCTTACACTGACAAGAAATTTTAAGTCCATTGTAAATTTCATTGGCTGCCCAGGTTGTTCAGAAAAACATGTCACTACTCACTGGATTTTTAAAATAATGCATGGATTGTTTAGTAAGTCTTATACAGTGCCATCTTGCAACTTTTCATACAATGTAAGTGTAATATTTTCTTCAAATCTATGAAACGATCATGTTTTTTAAAATATACCTGAAGTCTAAGTTTCCATACATACAAGTTTCAAGTTCATGAAGGATGAGTTGTCAACATTGGGGATTTACCTCGGAGTCAACCTGAAGCATGATGTCACCAGCAAGGGGGAGCTCCCTCCACCCCAAAACCTCAACTGCAGTTGAGGGATGAGCCTCAGACACAACCTGGCCTTTATCGTCAAACATTTGCCGCACCTTCAATGCAGTAAGAAGTGGCACAATGTATGCAATGATTCAAATTTATTTAGGATACTGTTTAGTCATTAAACAAACTTTAAAGACTTCTAAACACAGAGTGATCCTATAAAAGGGTAAACCCTGCCCTCCTTTTCTTGCTCTAGACTAAAAAAAAGCAGAGTATACTAAAAAAACATGGCAGATTCAAGCACTAATTAATCCTTTCGGCCAAAAACACGACAAAAGATGTGTTGCTAAATTCTCCTAAATTGTATTTGTTCAATATTTTCCTTTTAAACAGTTTGGGAAAATTCTGCTTTTCATATTTGATAGCTTCCAGAGGGTGATCCATTCCTATATTCTCACAACAAAACAACTTATTTTGTATTGATAATGTAAGGAGAAGATGGATGTTGATAAACTGGCTAGGGCTGAAAGGGTTAAAAGAGAGTGTTATGACTTTGTGTTTTTTTCTTCCACAACTACAATAAGCGAAGAGCTTTATAAATGTTAAAATGATTGATAGGCTGACACCCTCAGTCTTCAAATTATACAATCATGTAGGATTGCTCTGCTAAAACCCAATTATTAAGTGACAAGTTTACAAGTTAAACATGCCGTACAGTTTTAGTAAATTGGGCTGTTATCACTTTCATGAACATTTACACAAGACATACACTTATAATGTAACTATAACATCGGTAGCTAAGTTTAAAATGCTAGAATGTATAGCAACATTAAACTATATTGTTTTACAAAATTTATCATCATTGAGTTAGTCAAACCTTTGCATAGGCAGTTCCAGCAACAATCATGCTACCTCTTCGAAGGGTTCCCCTCTGCACCAGTGTTGTTGCAAGAGGCCTGAAACAGTTATTCCAGAGCTGTAAAACACTTTTCTGATCAAATAAACCAAACTAAAGTTGTAATGAAACTAAAATTAAATGTTTACTGGCCAGTGAACAAGGTACATGTATGACCTGCGAAGTGCTGGCATCTGATGATAGGGAGAGATAAAATTAAAATATGATATCTATGCTACAGTATCTTATTGGCAGATACTACACAAAGTATTCACAAAGTCTCAAAAATATTTCTTAGAAATTCGTGATTTTATCTACAAATTTTTTCAGAAATGACCCAAATAGGGGGGTGAGGGAGGCAGAGTTGGAAACCGACATTTTGGAGGGGGTGGCAGGCATCTCAAAGAGTTATCTCATACATGTAGAAAAGGCCCGAGACCCGTTTTGCTAAGATTAAACATTTTACATGGAAATCCTTTTTGTAATGTGTGCCAATGAAAGAGGGAACATGCCTTTAATTAAATGGTGTTGCCCCTTTGGTTTATACCACAATGAACTTACCCTCTACCCTTGTCAGTTCTCGACTCAATGACAACACCCTCGACAGCATCTGTTACCTCAGCCTTAAGGTCATTCATCTCAGCAAGGGTGGTGATTGCTTCCAGTAGACTGTCAAGGTTACTTCCCTGTAGGGTTTATAGAATAATTATTGTTTCTGAGGATCTTAAGTCATTTCATTTCATATGGAGAAATTTAAACTTAAGGTTGTTATATTTTTTTTTCTGTTGGACTAGTCAAGATTTTCCAGTAAATATAAAAATTGTATCTTCAGTTGATAACTACATGTAGTTCACAGCAAAACCTTTAGACAAAAGTGTAAATATTAATGTTATTAATCAATAATAAAAATTAAAATAATAATGACTATTATCTACATTGATTTGATGATGATTACTATTACCATTTTTATTATTATGACTATTATTGTTATTAATATTATTGTTATAAATTATTATGGATCATCAGATTATATTATTCAACTGGTGCTATAGGTGGCACCTGCTTATAATATTAATGTTCTGAGTTTGGTCTTTAACCATGGTTAGCCACAGTTAAATGTAGAAATGCGCAGTTAATACTAGGTATCCCTACTAATGATGATCACTCACTGGTTTCTTTTTTATTTAAGCAATGATCATCAATTATTAGTTGTTTTGCAAAATAAAGAGCTCTGAGTTCAGCATTCTTCCAGATGCACTTGTGTGACCAGTTCACATTTTAAGTTGCACTTAAATCTTAATCACTGAGCACTACAAATATTTTGATAGGTTGTAATATTAATTATGACCATTTTTTTGTAATTACTGACTGAGTGTACGTAATAAAAAATTGCTACACTTTTGACAAAATGTGTGCAGTCAATGACTCATGCTGACATTGTCTGCTTTTTGATGTGGTAGTTCTTGGTGATCTTTTGCAGAAACAACAGTTGGTAAAAAGGAGAGTTAAATGATTTCTAATCAGTTGGGTATACATGTCTTAAATATGCCTGCCTAAGATGAATTATTTAATAATGATTTAGTCACATAATTATACAACCACATGATTCATGTAACTTAACGCAAAGCTCTGATCAGCACCCTAACTGTACTGCAGTGTCTCAGTGGCCACAAATCTCACCTTCAGGGCTGATATCTCCACAGCCTGAACATCTCCACCAAACTCTTCCAACTGGATTTTGTTGCTTAGTAATTGTTGCTTCACCTGTGACTAATGATCAACAGTAAATATTGATTTGACTGAACTGAACACTTTTTAAAAAGCTTATTAAAAGTTTTTTTTTAAGGTTGCTTATTATAATTAGTTCATTAACATTCATTAGTATTCCTCCTCAGAAATTTCTACAAAATAATACTACTAGCTAAAGACAGAATTTTGTCAAACCAGTCTTACCAAATTCACTCTTGGCTTGTCACACTTGTTTATGGCAACAATTAGTGGAACTGTAGTGAAATAAAATAATTATGTCAACAAAGATTAATAATCATTGTCAAACCTGTTTTACTAGACATTCAAGTATGATTTCTCACGAGATCATTGCATGGCCGAACTCAATAGAAAAAAAATGCAATTTTGCAAAGCCTAGTATATTTTGTGTTCAGTGGACAAATGACTGGCTCTGCTATCAGAGTACTCCTTGGACCAACCAGAATTCACCATTTACAATTATTATAATTTACAATAGACTTTTCAGATTATTGTTAGTACCTCCAGCATTTGAAGCATGCTTGATTGATTCCACAGTTTGTGCTTTAACCCCATCGTCAGCTGCCACCACCAACACAACGATATCAGTAACATTGGCCCCCCTGGCTCTCATACTGTTAAATGCTGCATGGCCAGGTGTGTCAATGAATGTGATCTTATTTCCACAAGGCAAGTTGACTGAAGAAAAGAAAAATAAATGTTAAAGTTGGCATTACTCTTATAATGTCTGCCTAGAGTCAGTTGCTATGGAGTTTTTCAACAGAACTTCAGTTAGAAGTTTGTTCGTTATTATCCCAATTTTTTAAGTGATGCTGACTTCTTAAAAGTGAATCGCAAAATTTTCCCTTGGAAGTGTTCCAGTTCCAGTAGACAATAATCAGACAGCACTACACCTAGTTATTTTTCTCAGTACCCTCATTTTGGTGCAGCCCTTCATTGTTTTCTCATCACAAACTTTCTTATAATGTCATCATCATCATCATCATTCGGCTGTGGAGCAGTCAATCATAAGTTCCTTCCAATGTAATTGGAAATTTATTATAATGTAACATTGTAATAAAGTGCAGAGAAGTTGTAGGTTTTTTAAACTTGATTAGATATATTGTATTTTTTATGCACAACTGAACAATAGCTGTCAAAACAGCATAATCGAAGCCAAAATATGTACTAGACAGTAGACCATGTTGTATAATTAAGTAAATTAGAAAGCCCTTTCATTTTTCTTTCGACTAGCTAGAATGTCACCATTATTATGTTCTTCACACCTGAGAATGCACCAATGTGTTGAGTGATGCCTCCAGCTTCACTGGCTGCCACAGATGTCTTTCTCAGAGAATCCAGCAAAGTTGTTTTGCCATGATCTACGTGTCCCATGATGGTAACAATGGGAGGTCTAGCATATAACTTGGCTGGGTCTTTACAGGGAGGTCTAGAAAAAAAGAAAATGAAATATGTTGGTGACAATAAGATTTTTATAACAAAGAATGTGAAATTCGATGGTGTTCACACAAAGAACATAATTATTGTATAAAGTGGGATGGGGAGTGACAAGGAGGAGGTCTGTATAACTGGGATAGATATTAACAAGCAGTTCCAGAACTGGACAAGAAAAATGCTGGGTTTGGGTGGAGATACACCCTGAACATTGCTCTGAGTGAGATGGTCTGAAATGAGATAAAATAAATACAACAAAGGCTTTATTGACACATTATATGGAATGCAGTTCACCTAGGCTTAATGTCGGCCACTCCTCGGGTTCCTGCATATTTTGGAGTGATGTCATACTCCAGAAGTAAAAGCTCTGCAATGTCTGGTGGCACAACTAAAAACAGAAAGACATAATTCTATTCAATATTTGTTAAGTCAACTATTATTAATCTCTTGTTTAAAGCTACGTCATTGATACTGAAATTAAACAAACAAACTACAAAAATACATTTAAAATCAGCATAAGCAAAAAAAATACTTATTCAAGTATCGTGGTAATTATAATTGTTACATTAACCCTTAGGTAATGGTTTGTAAATATATATCTTGTATAAATACCTGTGTCATAACCATTTGGTTTCTCTCCAATATCACATAGCATTCCTATCACAGCACCTGTTGAAATTTAAATTATCCAGTTTTGTCAGTGATAAATTCATTACCCAATGAGACCACTGGTATCAAATCAAAGACAACAATTTCTTGCAAAATTTTAGTGTGGTGGAAATGTATATAAAATTATATTTCACAACTCAAAAGATGCATTTTTGAGTGCAAAACAAAGTACCGGTAAAGGAAGGTGACAATCGATAAATCAATAGGCCTGCCCAGGGTAATCAAACTTTGCAAAAGAAACAAATTACAAAACAATTCAGTCAGTGAACACAAAAAAATCTTTCTTTCTTTCTGAATAAAGTGACAATGTTCGAAAAGAAATGGTCCATGTTTTAATAGCTGATCGTCTATCAAGTTATGGAATGATAAACTTGGGAAATTGGGAGGGCACTAGGGAAGCACTCAGCTTTGCCTTGTTCCACTCAGAAGCTTCTCATATGCTCTCTCAACTTTGTGCATGCAACTATAACTCCATACAGTCATGTAGATGCATGCTAAGCATACACCATTTCTTAAGGTAAAATACAACTTATGATATAGTCACCCCTACTAATTAAAGTATTGAGTAATTAAAGTTAACCATTGTCCCTGTAATTACTCACCTGGCCTGACACCAATCTCTTCAGCCAAATGCTTGACCGTCATATTTTGTGTGATTAAAACTGAGTCTGGTTTCTAAAGCAAACACAGAAAGTATTGGTAGTAAACAGTGTGGTAATGCTTTATTTAAAGGCCAAGTAAGGCAAGTTGTGTCCTTTGCAGCATGCATTTTTATCTATAAATTTATTTAATGAAGTTACATGTAATAGCTCAGGCCAGAAGGTACCCTTTTAAGTTTTTGAGTTTGTGCTGTGATTGTCCAGTGCATGCGTTACATGAGATAAATTTAAGCCTGCATTTATAAAGGCATCTCTGTAACACAATGGTATCCATAATTTTCAAATGTAAATCTTTTACTGTAATTGACATTATCTACAGTTCTTAAAAAAACAATCAGACTTCTTCAAAAACTTTAGGAATCCAGGGAAAGGCCAACAAAATTGGCCATTTAAGGTACTAAAGAAAGTGCTTCACAGTCTGGATTGTAAAAGTACAGGTACATTTAAAAGCTCCAGTTACTTTCTGAGTTGCATGACTTACTGTAAAACAATCATAATGACAATAATGAATAGGTTTTCAGGTCTCATGGTCTGAATAAATTTACCTACACTGATCTCAGAAATTAAAAAATATCCATTATGAAAGAAGTTTCTGGGTGAGGGGTGGCTGATTACTCAGTCAAACTTTGTGGTAAATGTATCGCTATCATTATAACGGCAGTTAAAGACACTAATACAAAAACAATGTAACTAAGTGACTTTTGACTATCTTCTTGATGTGCAGTGCTCCTAACATTTTTCTTATTTTCTCTTTATAACCCTTGAAAAAAATTAGCATTCCATACAATTAATATACTTCGCTTTTGCACTAGTTAGACTCTTCAATTTTCTTACCTGTGATACAAATGGTCTGCCATAGGTTTTTGGTTGTGGAAGATGCTGGCTTCTACTGGATGTTGTTGAACTCTGGCATTTTGTTTGTCTTCTTAGCTGATTGCAGGTAAAGTATCTTGTGTTCTATTAAAACATTTCAGTGCAATTTTCATTTAAATTATTGTTTTTGCATGTATTAACATTATATAGGTGAAGGGGGTAAGGCAGTTCTACTTATTTCATTTGCTCACTTGAGAATCTGACCAGAACTTAAACAAGTTCATTCAAAACCTTTAAATTTAACAAATTCATTAAACCACATGGTAAAGATTGTGAAATAGATTAACTGTCAATTTCCCAAATTTATCTCTTTCAGCCCTGTGCATAATGTATTCATGATGTATCGCTGAATTCTTCTAAACTACCTCCATAGCTTGGATAAAAAGAGGGTTGGTTCACCTAAGATAGTTCAACAGTTGTTCTGTATGATCAGTTACTTCTTTCTCATAACTGAACTGCAATATATTCTGTGTGGCTAACACAAGAATCCTGTTGATAAACAGGCTGGAGCCAGTTAAATAAAAATCAATTTAAAAGCTTTTAAATGTCGTTTTTGAAAATGGTTCACCAAAGGGTCTTTCTAGCAAAATATAAGCAAATCAGAAAAAATATGACTGCTGATTCTGGCTACATACTGGAACAGCAAATTGGATAACCTTAATGAATCCGAATCAACTGAAAATGTGGATATAGACATTGTTAAAATAATATTGCAAATTCAAAATTAATCTTTAAAATTAAAAATCTCACTTCTAGAAACATGAATTCCTCGATTTTGTCTTTTAATCCAGACATTCGCGGAACCAGGTAAAATAAAGCCAAAGTGACTGCATACATGTAATAAAGTAGGTGGGTCAAACCTGAACTTTCACTGCACTCATATGCCAAACTAGTTTAAGCATATCGGTCATTTTCTTAGTACCCGGGAAACATGCCCCCGTGTTTTCCCTAGAGGCTCCAATAACTATAAAAAGCAACGTCAAATATGCTAAAGGAGATGACATATTATGCAATCTTCAACAGCACATGGTGATCGCCACAAGTTCACTTGCACGTCAAAATCGTTTCTGTTAAATATCAGCAATAAACCACATGTATACTCACTGATCCTCTTACTCCAACTCTAAGTATTCGAAACATCTCAACCTGCCGATTCATTCGCTAAATTTTTCTCCCGTTGCCGTGAACCATCCTCAAAAATACCGGCTTCTTGCCACTTTCCGCCATCTTGCTTTTTGCAGTTATAACCAGGGTCAGCGGTGAACAGCTGTAAATTAGAGCCCAGGCTGCATCTGTCGTCGCTTGTTTATGGGTCAGCATGCATTTTCTCGCCACGTTGTTCTTTCGACCGATCGTGCATCGCACTGCAGTGGAACATCACATTGCGTTATCGACAGTTTCTAAGATGCCCGGGGGTCGTAAAGAATTGATGGAGTATCTGGAAAAACTTGGCATTGCGTCAGAAACCGTGGAACATCCCGAAGTCTTTACAGTAGAAGCCATGATGCCGCATTTGAAGGATTTGAACCTCGAGACAAGCGCGGTAGTGAAAAACCTTTTTATGAAAGATAAAAAGAAGAAAGGTCTTTGGCTAATCACGGTGCTGTATAACCGGGAAGTTAACCTTAGTGAGTTAGCCAAGAAAGTGAGTGCGCCCGGAGGACTGAGGTTTGCGGATGAGTCGGTTTTATTAGAGAAGCTGGGAGTTGGTCAAGGCTGTGTGACCCCCCTGGCCTTGTTCAATGACGAGAACAAGGATGTCAAACTTGTTCTTGATGCCAGCATACTGGAGGGGGGACATGACAAGGTTTATTCACACCCGATGAGCAATGCTGCTACAACAGGCATTAGGACAGAAGACTTCCTGACGTTTTTGAAGGCCACTGGTCATGAACCGATCTTAGTGCATTTCTAATACTTATTGCTGCCCTTTATCTACAGGACAATATTTTTTACACAGAATCTCTTTTTCTTGTTTCTACACCAATGAAACTTATCATAAGGCTGGTGTTTATCTCTGGTTTCCATGCTAGTATTAAAGCCATTGAGAGTCTGACTCTCCTGGATTGCTAAGAACGGGCAGTTTAGTCCCTAGCATTAGCTGGTACTCAATTATGCAGTTCAACATATCCATTGCTTAGTTATTCCAAATTAATATATTTTAGAATTAGTTAATCTATTGATTATTTTAAAATCTATTAATTAGTTACTATGGTAGTTGTAAAGCTTAATTTGTTATTGTAGTTAGTGAATTTATTTTTAGACATGCAAAGATATACAAAAGTGAGGGCCACAAGTTTGTTAGTTTGTCACCACTAAAACTTCTGACCCTCAAAAAATAAAGTATCTTACCTACTTATTACTTGCATACTTAAGCTTTTACAAGTGTCATGTAAGTGTGTGGTGGTTGTAACAACATTGACAGTCTGCAAAATACATCATAAAGTAGTAAGTTATTAGTAGTTTTATTAACAGTCAGCTGGAACAAATTGAGCGAAGTGCCTTGCTAAAGGAAACTGCACAGCAGTCCAGCCAAGATTCAATTTCATAATGCGCTTATCATCGGCTTCCCCAGGGGATGACCCCTGGGGACATCCCTGGGAATTCGTTTTAAAGGCCCTACAAAAACCTGCTAAGACCTGGGGGTATGGGGCAGCAAAACTTGGTGAATGCCTCTCCCCCAGGGGACAGTCAGCCTGCCTTTTCAAAATTACCAAGCTTTCTTCATCTTTGTTCTCCATTCCATCATCTTCCATGAGGACTTTTACTGTTCACTTTTCATTGATCCCAAGTTTTCTCTTGGCTGGAATGAACAAAGTATACTGAACACATTATTGATCAACTGCACTGTAAGCAACAATGGACTTTATTTCATGATACGTCCTATGTCTTATAAAATGGCATTCTTTCGTGAATACCGAATGTTATCAACAATTCTCCACACGAGTCTGCAATGCAAAATGAGTTTGGAGAATTTTGCATTAGAACAACAATGAGCGCTTTTTTAATTTTATGCTGAAGGTTGTTTTCTAATCATATAGGAACTTGGGTAATTGACTTGTTAGTCAAGTGCACACGGACTGATAAGTTAGGGCGTCGAGTAGCATAGGTTCAATCAAACACTTATTTGTATCGATGGATTGTTTTGTAGCCGATGATTGAGCTCCGCACTGCGACTCACATTATACTGTAAAATGTTTGACGCTATATACACCAGTGTGACCAGCGGGCAGATGACTTGAACTCGAGACCTCCGTGTTAGAAATCGGCATTTTATGCCGCTCGGCCATACTGCCTTCCATGTTAGCCACATGATAATTAGTAATTTTTATCGAATATTGTTTTCCCGATAGCTCGGTTGTAGAGCACCCAAAACCTCCTTCCGTGTGCCGTCTGCGCGCCAATGCCTCCAACATCTGAAGGCACTCGGCTCGGTGTCCAGCCGCTATTTGAGGATGAACCAGCATTCTCCCATAAAAGTCGCGGGCTCGTCTTTGAAAAATGTCTGTCGTTTGCATAGTTTTTGTCTTTATGTACAGAATATTGTAATATCAGTTTTCTTTAGCAGTTTTTTGTGTGTACGTGTTAGTTTTACCTTTGTGTGAAAGGTTAATCAAAGAACCTTTTCAGGTCGATCCGGCTAATGTCGCGTTTTGAAGCCAATATCCCCTGATTGGCGGCAATCGCATGTGTCAAAATCTTGGTACACTAATCGCTGAGAAATGACTTCACCTCAACAACGATACAGTTTAGCTAAGAATAAAGATCGTTCTCCATTGTCGAAGACCGGCCAGAGAGGCCAGCGGTTGGTACAAAAAGTGGGCATTAAAACGGCTTTACCCCTGGGCTTTACCTTGGTGCAAAGGCCAGCCGTCCACTTCGGTGAATTCGGTCGCGCTGAACCGGTATGATCGTATGCTCTAGCATTGAAAAGAAGCAATCTGACTGGCTGCCGCTCAGTCTGGTCGCGAAAAAGTTGAACTGGCCGCTCGCTCGGTTTCAGCTTGGGTTCGAGCTGCGCATGTCCAGATGGACTATCGTTTGGTCGCGGGACCGAATTCGCCGAAGTGGAAACCGGCCTCAAGGACCCATGACTGACGTTCACAGGTGGTGATCGGCGTTCAGCTGCACATTTCTATTCATAGACCAGAGAATTTGCTTTAGTAACGGGAGTTAAATTATGCACTTCAGGAGACAAAACCAGACGTCGAGCATATCAATGACGTCCATTCACCTCCCACAATTAAAATAAATTTTGTAGAGTATGAGCCAAGAGTGTAAATGAACACCTTATTGCCAGTCTTGGCTTGGCAAAAGAACGAGCCGTGAATGCTCACACTGTGACATCATCATCTGATGTCTGTGACGTCGGTCGTGACAACCCGTAAACCAAATAAAGCGCAGCACTAATATCAATATCAAATCGTGTTCTCAAAGGAAAAGCCCTGGGTTCAAGATTGTATTCAGCGCTACTTCTCAAAAGGAGCTAGTCGTAAACTGCAACTTCCCAAACCCTTCGTCCACCTTCTTTTGTAAAATGACTAATGCCAGTTGTTCTAATATCCTCGTGAGGGATATTTTTTTACTATATCTTCGTGAGGACGTTACAAGCAGACAACGTGAACGCGTTCTATCCAGGGAAAGAAGGATTTGGAAGAGTTCTCGTTGGACTGATTGCAAAGAGAAAGGGGTGTTGACTCAATATGGCGCGTTATCGACATTTACGTCTACGAAGTTGTATTCGTACGTCAGTGATAGTCTGGAAGGATTTCAAAACCATTCAAACAGCGCTGTTACATATTTAGCTTTTCCTTCTTATACAAACTACGTTGAATTATCACTATTTTACTAGGATAAGGCCAAACAAAATTAAATAGTTGGTTAGCATCCTCGCCCGACCACAGAAAACGCTCCCGACCAAGAAAAATTTTTATTTTTATTTCCATACATTTCCTTTATAAATAATATAATGGTCCCGAC
>JAOBYE010551082.1:1282-12731 GCA_025403585.1 Parazoanthus swiftii
CAAGGCTTGTCTGTTCCTTCGTGGCACGGTCGTTGATCTTTGTTGCCCTCCGTGGAAAACTTGGCTCTTCAACAACCATAACTACTGCCTGCCCAATGTCAGATACGGAGAAACTGGAGAAGAAGGCAAGAGATAAGGGAAAGGGTAACAGGACTTCTTCTTTTCTAGTTTCAATGAACGTTCTGTATGAATATTGTTCGCGACTTATATTTGTAATAATATGACTACATTATCTGAAGTAGGCGTACGTACGAGCGTATCTGAACAATGTGTGCACAATTTTATAGTATTATACCCTGTAAAAACTTTGGGGTTCGAACCTTTGCAAATTTGACCATTCGCCGCCGACAGCTGGGCTTTCAATATTGCGGACACCGTTTTGAAGTCAGTTTATTTCAATTGTTCAACGGGTGCTGGAAAGAGAACACTGAGTCCCAAACGTGAACCAATATTTTAATTCACAATACATTTATAGGCAATGCAAAGAAACTGAGAAGAACCTATTTCAAGCAAAAGCTGGTATGAATGGACTGTACCGGTTTTAACCATAAATACTAAACTCAGATTTACTCGGGAAACAGTGTTTACGAATGTGAATTTGGACTATTTTGCTTCCTCTAATTACTAACCAACTCACTAAATCAATCCGTTCCGTTCTCAGTTCCCAATGCAAATTGGCTTCACTTTTGACTTTGTACAGTTCCAGTTTACAGTCTAGTTGAGTCCTTACAACCAGGCGAACGCATTTTACAGTTTTTGAATGGTTTGAGCTCAATAAAAATGAAAGTGATAACTACAGTGTAATCTAAGAATTATCTCGCCAATGATATTCATTTGATATAAATATGCCCGTTCTCTCTGTTCTTTCACAACGCTAGACAAAGAAGATTCGCAATTATTGGATACCAAGAAAAAAGGCAAGTTGGTTATTTCTTTCTTTTCTAGTTCTACGCTGACTCTGATATTTAAACTCCGATTTTCTTTATTTTCCAAATATTTCCGGGCTCGGACGAAAAAGTCGTTGACCCATATGATATATAGTATCTCAATAAATATGCGAAAAAAGGCAAATACGAGGCTAATGCAGGTATGATAGGAAAAGGAAGCCCGGCTGGTCATATTGCAGTCAATAACACCGTATACCAAATAAGTTCAAAGTTGTTGCCTGGGCCATTAACGCCATGACATTTCTGCCCCCTCCCCCTCCTTTCGTATTTCTATTAAGCCCACACGTACCCAACTTTACTCACTTGCTGCACTGAGTTATTTTCAGGTGACCTGTGTGTTCCCTCTAATTTTTCACATTTTCCAGTTGCCAGCTTAAGTTAATCCGTTCAGTTCTACGTTCCACATTAATATATTTGTCCGCAAGGCCGGGACGAGGGGGAGGGGGGCCTGGGACTTCAGATCCTCACCCCTCCCTCCTTCGCAGCTCAACTTTAACACTTTTCCGACAATGCGGTATTATTCTACTGTTGAGAGCAGGAAGTACCTCGGAACATTTCGGACCATAATTATTGAACTTTATTGTGCAAAAGGTTAAGTTAATTGCCCGTAGACCAAATACTATTACCAGCGGTTACGACAGCTCCATTGTTTTGGAGAAGTGTAATCAGGTCGGAATTATTCATACGTAATGGATGAAGGAGGAGACGCTTCACTGGTATCTAATCCTGCTAGAAGCAAAATGGCGGATGATGAATTTGATGGTGAGTGTTGGCAAGTTTCCTTTCAACTTCGAGTGTTGTTTTGATTCGTTTCACGGAATATTGTTGGAGAAGTTAAAATCAAAATTTGATTAACTTGCGACGAACTAATCGGGTTGTTTTAAAGGCTTTAAATTTTTGACGGCAATTAACATGCTGAAGTCGGGTCGTCAACATAAATTTTGTACCCAGAAAAATTGTACATACGTTTGTCGAGGCAGTCAACGACCAAAACTGACGTATTTGGTATACCTTTATTTGGATTTGTAAAACCACGATATATCGTCCGAGAATTTAAAAATTGAAATGGCAATTCGTTATTTTGAACAGGAAGAGCACTTGACGAGAACTGTCACATATGAGTGTTAGATTCTTATTCTCCCAAAGTAATCGGTGAACATCGTGACATATGAAGCACATTATTCCGTTCCATCGATTTTGTGTTTGTATCCACTTTCCTTATTTGGCTAGAGTCTGCTAAAACCTGTAAATTTGCAAAAAGAAGTCGTACAAAACAGATGGATATTATACATGTATTATATTGCGACGGCGCTGTATATTTTTGCTTCTTCTTAATCTGAAGTTTACAGCGGGCTGGAAAATTGTATGCATCTTGCTCTTCATTCTGGTTATTCCACGAAATTATTCTTTCGTAAAATATCCTGGAGCTTTATTGCAAATGTTAGTTAATGCTAAGTTAACGATTCTGTAACGATTTGTTGAAGAAATGGCTGATGTTAATTAAAATACTGACATAACAATGGCAAAAAATGCAAACATACATGTACATGTATGTTGAGTAAATAGCCAGTAAATACAAAGTTTTCTGCATTTTCACAATTGTACAAAGTGTACTTTGGTGGGAGAGGGGGTCCAAACCACTGTACACTAACATGAAGCAATTGAAACTATCTCATAGCAAATCTTACAGTCCCTTTTTCTTTTCGAAAAATGAATCAAGATCATTCTTCCCCCAGTTAGCCCTGGGTTACAAACCTGCATAAAGAATAAGATTATTTTATAAATAAATAAATAACTAAATATTTGATTAAACAATAACTACTGTGTACATAACCAATAATAATAAATACTTTCCCAGTACACATGAAGATTTTAACTTCTACTCAGAGTTTTGGACATGATGTATTTTGGCATTTATCTTTTGAGAATCCTCTTAAGTCTAAAAACAGACACAAAATTCTCTGCTAGTCTATAAATATGTGTACATACGCTACTTGTGGGCAGTATTCATTGCAATAAAGCACTTTTCACTTGTAGCTCTGGGCCAGGTTATTCAAAGCCTGATTAGTACTAATCCTGGGTTAACTAAAACCTATGAAGCTTTCCAAGGATTAGGGCTAATCAGGCTTTGAACAACTGGACCCTGGATGAGCTAGTTTTGTTCTGTATCTAAGTGTGATTACATTTTTCTGCTTAGGCAAAAAGGCCCGAGATCATGATCCCTCATTCAAGGGTCCAATCCAGGACAGGTTCGTACCAATCAGATATTTGATTTTCTGTTTGTTATGATTTCTGGAAATAGTGACATTATTAATAGAAATGTAAATTGCCAGAAGTGTCATGCATCTTATTTTCTGATAGCAGTTTCAAATAATTTTTCTTTCTCCTTTTGCACTTCCCTCCCTCTTTACTCAGTACACATCTCCCAGGAAGAGTTAGTTTCCTCTACAGTGATGGTTGTGTAATTGTGTGTCTGCCCATTACCACTTAATACCTGGATATATTATAGAATATACAAACCAGAATTTTTATTGTATTAAAAGCCATTATTACTGCTAATAATAGCTTTTAGCACTCACTCCGAGCTAGGGTTTCTTCAGAAGTTAGTTAATAAAACTGATGTTAAATGCCAAGACAAAAACAATATACAAATTTATAAACTTGTGACGTGATTATTTGCATTGCAGATCATGCACGGATATTATCTGCTGTCTCATATTCGTTGCCTACATTGTTGGGATGATTGTAGTTGGTGTTGTAGGTAAGAGAAGAAGTAGGGTTCTTTGCAAGATAAATGATCTTATATCCTCATTGACCTTGTTGGGCCGTAGCAAGGGGAGGGGCCGGGGGGCTGTTCCCCCCCCCCCCCAGTTTTTCCCAATAAATGTGTCAAGTGCTGCAAACAGCCCAAAATCAGAGAAAAATGGGAAATGATTTACTAGTTTTATTGACACTGATTTTGTTTTAAATGGTGTTTAAAACCCAGAAAAACCTAAGTAAGAACAATAACTATTGTATTGAATTTTTTCTATAGTTTTATTGGCATCAACAAAAACTTTAAAGTTATACATATTTTTTATTTGTGTTCAAAAATGCACTTGCTTATAAAGTCATAGGTTCTACTAAACTCGAAATAAAAAACATTTATATAGCACTTTAATTCTTTTATCTTCAGTCTGCTAAATGAGCAGAGTCGGAAGACATATCGACTTGTCTACCTTTTACAATCATTGCATGGCCAAGTGTTTATAAAGTGTTGGCAGGCAGCCTAGCTATGCTACACTGTATCTGTAGGATTTGTGACCTCAGTATTGTTATATAGATTATCAAATAATTTTATGAACTTCATATCAGTTGATGCCCCATTTATTCAAAATGCCCAACAGCCTTTTTGGAAGGGAATCCAGACAGACTGCTTTTGCCAACAGACTCTCAAGGTACAAATATAATTATAACTATTTTCAATGATTATATAATTGTATAGTCACTCTGTAGTCAATTTATTGTAAATTTGAGAATAATTATTTGTGGTTTTCAGTCAGAAAACTTGACACTGATCAGTGAGTTTATTTTTCAAGGCAACATGCATGGTCTGGCAATGATTATAAATTCATTCACAGAGCAACATTAATAAGCCATCCAAATCCTCACCAGTGAGGAAAAATTGAATGCTTTTAAAAATAATGTTATCAATTAAACATCAGCCACTGACTTGGGAGAATGGGCAACCACTTCCAGCACAAAAATGTTAAATAAAGTTTAAAGTTATGAGTCAGTTTATTGTAGTCGTGGCTCTCATACTGTGTTTGTAAGACCTGTAGATGTTTCCATTTGACAAGCTGGGTGTTTGGCCTGTATTAAATTATACTGTTGGCCTTGAAAATGTCAAGGCAAATGTTCTTGTGTGTTTTATTGAGACTTGAGGAAGTATCAGGAAATCGAAATTCCATGGGGGAGGGGGGAAGGAAGAGTCAGAAGTCAACTGGATTGTCAATTTAACAAAAACATTCCTCTTTTGGGGAGATAAGGGAGTTATGTTTTATATGCAAATTAATATTTACTTTTAAAACTTTGGGTACATGTAGATTGTTTCAAATAATTTAAACAGACAGTCCTACCATTTTGTTTTGGAAATTTGTTGCTTGCATTAAGTTTGGGGAAAATAAATAATATTATTGTTGCAGATATTACCAGTAATATGTAGTTATCTGTGTTCTTCTGATTCTGTGTTGTCAATTTTCTATAATTTTTTAGGGAAAATATGTGGAAAAGACTATGTGTAAGTACAAACAAGAGTTTTCTGCTTGTTTTTTCTTATTGTGTGTATTTTAAAGTTTGAAGTGTTCAACAAAATCTTTAAATTTGCAACTTGATGTATGTGTGATCAGCAGAATGCTGCATGCTACCATTTCCTCTTCAGTTAAAACTTCTTGCTGTATTCTCTTTTCCATAATCCTGCAGGGACAAGAAGTACTTGGTGTTTTTTGACATCACCACTTGCGTCACAAAAGGGTTTGATTTTAAGAAATTTGTCAGCGTCCCTTCCTGCCCCACCCCCCAGGTATGTCCAGATACCACTATTGTTGTTCTACCAATTTCTGCTAGAATCAGCAAGTATATATCTGTGCTCAAGTTCCCACTTGTGAATTTTGATAACACTATACTGTATCTGTATTAACTTTTTGTATCACTGATAACCTGTTTAAATGAATTATTTTAATCATTTTTCCCTTAAAATACTCCACTTTTTTTACTGCACTTTATAATTATAAAAATTATTGTTTTAGTTGATGTGTGATGGAACTCCAGATTCTGTTAGTCCTTTGCTGCTTGTGGTGTCTCAATACTAACTTGTACTTTTTTCTTTTTTTTTATTATAATTGTCTATATTAGATTTGTACAGTAGTTACACTATGTGCAAGTAAATCAGCATGCAATCCACGGACAGACTGTACCCACATTCATTTGCACAGCCTTGCTAAGTACTAGTAAAATAATCCAGTTGTAAAACAAAGTTTGTTTGACCAAATATTTTAAAACTTAAAGTTTATACCAAATAATAATTAAAAACTGACAGATTGCCTTTTGTTCATTTGCAGGTGTGTGTCAGTAAATGCCCCAGTAAAACTGCGTCCCCTCTGAGTGTAGATACCAAGGATTGGGTCTGCAAACCTGGAATCAATGCTTCCATGGCGGTATGTATGGTACATGAAGGACTTGGTCAACTTCTGTTATGTTTTGAAGTAAGAGATGTAGCTCTGAAGCTATGCTGATTTCTGTTAACCTTAATTCCCTTCCCACCCACCCTTGGTATCTAAGTAGTAGATCCATATATCAGCAATCATATAACTTTGGACAAAGCCAAAGATAAGTTTGTAGAAATCTTTTTTAGTATTTGCATGAGGTTGTACTACTGGCAGTTAGCGAATGGATCAAGGCTTGATGCATTTTTTTGCTGGGCATATGATATCTCCCAATGGTTTGTGAGATATGAATTTAGCTGGCATTTCTAGCACAATAAGTGGTTGGTTTGCAGGTTATGCTTATTGTAACTGACAACCCTGTTCAAAAATAATTTTATGATTTGCTCCTGCAAGGTACTCATCCACTCATAGCGTAATCAGCTTTCAGTGATTGTCATTGTACTCCTTCTCTTGCCAACAGAAAACTTTGGAAGACAAAAGGAAGTTGGTGTTCGATGGTAAATGTGCTCCGTACTACTTGAAAAGTGCCAGTGGTAAGTTGGGACATGCTGAACATCTTGAAATCACATTGATTTATAAACATATTGAACTATGTAGGAAGAGATTAAGGAATGGTCCGAGGGGGGCTGCAATTATCACACCCCACATCCCTGTCACACCTCGCCTCATCAGCAATTAAAATGTGAATGGTAGAAAATATATCTGTTGCAGCTGTTGGTCTAGTCACCCAAATTCTGTCGGGGACTTTAAAAAAACACTATATCTGTTGCAGCTGTTGGTCTAGTCACCCAAATTCTGTCGGGGACTTTAAAAAAACACACACACACACACTTGTTGATAAGAGAAGGCTAATTAATGCTGCTGTTGTGGAGCTGACACATTACCCATATAGTCTCCCCAATTAGTCAGACACTTGTGCCTTGACTAGAAGATTTAGAGACTTATTATAAATAAAGTTGTTACCATTATTATAAAATTGTTAAGTGTGTCACTAGTTGCTGATGGAGTGTCCAAGGTATTTTTATTACTTACATGTATTGAATTAGGTTGCCAGGGTACAATTAACTAATGAAAATGGTTTAGGGTTTTTGTTTTTACCAAGTTCTACACTACTCCTGATTACTTTATAACTAACCTCTTGATGTGATATGTTGTGTTTAGTATTGTCTCGCTGCATTCCGAATCTTGTTGGGTTTGAACAAGTGAAGAACCTTGACTTTGGCAACAACATAACCAAGGCAGCAGTGGAAAAAGGAATAGAGTATGTGACTGTTTATACTCTTACTTTGTGTTGGACAACCTCTAAGTTTGTACTTTTAGACAAATTCTGATGCTTTGATTGTTTAGACTCTTATTTTTAATTTATTGATTGTTAATTAACTCGATTAACTCCTTAGTTATTCTGAGTAACAATTACCATTATATATAATTTTGCTCTTTTTTATGTAAAAATAACTGAAACAGTTGGTAATAATAAAGTTGTTGTTGTTGTTGTAATAATAATAATTGTTACGGTATAATTAATTAATTATTTTTTTAATCAATGCCATTTATTATTGTGCTTACTCATAAGAACTTAGAACATATAATGTTATTAGTTAAAAATTTTGTGTAAATTTTAGTGCCGCAGTTCCCCCTGACTGGTAATTACAGTTATAACCTCTTCACTTTTCATTAAGCTTGAGCATGCACGGGGTCGACATTTGACTTTTGACAAAGAGGAAGGGGAGGAGGTGATTTTAAAATCAATCCAAATGTAGTTCGATCATTGTGAAAAAAAATTTCATGCAGAGCTACAGTCAGACTTACAGCACCAATGAAATCTTGCTGCTGCATTTTAGCAAAGTTAAGAAAAGAGAAATCTAGTGATCAGCCCTAATGAGTTACCAGTTGGTATTATTAATATTATTGACCATGTGTCCGATACTGTTTCAAGAGTGAGATCTAAGTAAAGTCAAAAATAAGTTTAAACTTTTATCTTTGTTTAATCATGTTACCTTTTTTGTTTAGGGGCCTCGCATTCCTTATGGATGCACAGAACGTGGGAATAAAGGTAGGTGCATATGGTATGGTCAATCTCTTTTTAGAGATTTCAGTAGAATGGTCAAAGCATCACAAGATTGCCTGAATCTGGACAGTTGTATGAAACCAGAACCCTAGGAGCTGCTCTGCAGGTGTAATTTTCAATCGATTTATCTTTTACTTGATCAAAACCATATCAAACTGTTTTGTCATTGATTAAGTTCAAAATGTTATGTACATATCTTCTGAACAACAAATTAAATGCGCTTGGACATAATTTTTTGTAATTATAAATTATTCATTGTGTATTATTTAAAAAGCGAATATTTATGTACCAGTTGTGAATTCTGTATTTCAGCAGTTTGATGTATTCTCTTGTTTTACAGATTTTTGAAGATGTAAGGATGGTCTGGCATTGGATTTTGGGGTACGTTTATGTAATAACTCTGATAAGGATCATAAATTGTCTTTAAAATACAAACTTTATTGTTTTCAAATCTATCCTTTAATTATTAGCAGGTGGATTAAATATTTTTTGAGCAGTTGTATTATACCTTTTGTACATGTATGTATGCAGTTTAAGGTAGAATCATAGAGTTTAAGTAAAGTCAATTTACTTCAGAACACACTGTCAGGTTGTTTTAAAACAATGTTTAAGGGCCAATTACACTATCTTTTCAGACGGTTGCTAAGGAAATTTTAATTTGCATCAGTTTAACTGCGCTTTGCTCTCATAGGACAAGATTTTGATAGTATCCCTTTAGGGTAAATACAGTTCAGTTTATGACGTCACTTGGCCACGCCCACTGTCACGTGACCTCAATCAAAAAACCGAGCCTACATGTTTCACTGATTAGTTTTGATTGTTTTTTTGGGAACCTTTAGTTTCCTCAAATCATTTTGCAAAAATGTAAGTATTGTTTTGGCGTTATGACAAAAGATGGAAATTTAAGGGTGATAAACGTGTTTTTTAAACCACATTTTCTGCCACCAAATCTTTGATTTTTGCTTTTTTTTGAAAAAGGATACTTACATTTCAAGAAAAAATACTGCTCTTTCGATTCCAGTAAAATATAGTCACCACTCATTTGCTCACGCCATTGGAGGCTCAAAAATACCTTCACCGGAAGTGAGCCAGCGTTGGCCAGGTTCATAAGCAGTTCTGAGTGAGCGGTCGCACTGTCAGAAGTTCAATAGCCAATGAAATCGCATGTTTTGTAGAAATGGCGGGAAAAAAGGGCGAGCGCCTCCACTCGTTTTCCCACTCTTTCAGCAATTAGACAAACGTGTGTCACACAGTTTTTGAGGCTACCTTTGATCGAGTCAATTAATTTTTACTGCACTTTAAATTACAAGAAGCTTTTTGTCAAATCGGTTTATGTGTTTTGTTCATTTTCATTGACAATCAGAAAACTTGAAGATGTGACATGTCATGAACGGTTAGGAAAGCGACTCTGAGAGCTATTCAGTTAAATTTCTTTCTACATTCTGGTTTTGTTTGCTGTTTAAAGCCGATTTGATGCCAGACGAGTGGCCGTTTACAAGAAACAAAGCGCTACAAAGTTGCGAACCAGTGAGCTTGGTCTTGTTTCTCCTTTTATACATTTTTGGTCGCCAGGCAAACGAATTTCTTTTCCATACGTACAACACTCTTCAGATGGATTTTGTTTCAGTGGCTGAAAGTCTCGAGTCGTGGCTTCTTCGCTTTGACACTGACTCGTACATCCAACTCTAGCCAGTTTATTGATGGCTGTGGATGTCAGAAGTAAAGTCTGACCGTCTGTTGCTTTTGCTATGTTTTCTACGACAAGGTTGGCATTTCTGAAGATTTTTTCCACCTCCACGGAAAGACTGTTGTTGCGATGTTGTTGTGGAAAGCCTATGCTTTGTTTGTCCCTGTCGTATGGCCTTGGCTGTCCTTTATTTGATTTCCTTCAGGGCTTCGTTCAAACCAAAGCTGTCAAGTCATTTTAACTAGCTGTGCAGGTAATTCTTTTAGTTAAGCTGGCGTTGTTGTTGACATTGCAGCAGTAGCGAAAACACAATTGGCCACGAGGCGCAGCAGCCTCCGAATTACAATTCCGAATTAAAATTTCACTGAAAGTCGCTGTCTGTGTTGCTGCAATTTGTTGATGCATCTTTTTGTCAGGGCTACTCCCAGTTGGCATTTAAAATTTTGCTTGATTTGGCTGTTAGCCCAGCGAATTTCCAACATTAATTCAGCCCTCAGTTCTGCTATTTTTCGTCTTGTTCATTTTAGCTTTGGTTCTACAGAGACGTTTAGGGAAATAAAATGTCAATAATTAGAAAGAGTTTACACTTTAGTTTAAGTTTTGAAACAAACTAAAAATGTGTAAATTTATCACAGTAACATTTACTACCAAAATTTTATTGTTTTCAGAATTGAACTACATATGAAAAATAAATAACACTGACAACAACAAAATTCTTTGACAGCGCTACAGCTCACGCGAACCAGAGTCAGCCACAAAACCGGAAGTAAATCTGCAGAACTTTTGCCTTGCATGGCAACCACGTTACGTAGCAACGAGATAGTGTAATGGGCCCTTAATATATATAAATTCTTTATAATTATTCTCTTGTACATTCCAATATGGAAGGCTGGGATAGGAGGGGAGGAGGTAAAATTAATAATTTATTGAGTTTTGATGCATACTGTAAACCCAGCTGCAGAAACTACACAGAGTTCTATGTTAGAAAGCTGGGGAGTCCTAGCCAGCATATATTTGGCATTCTAATCCCTCCACAGCTTGCTACGCCTCTGCTCTTTATTCCCTCCTCAGTTGATTAGAACACCAAAGTTACGCTGGCCAGGGGAGTCCCTGCATTGTTCCTGAATTCTTCAAAGTTCCATAATATATATTAAAGCATTATCTTGTTCCAAGGTGAACTGTTTTGTTCAGTAACTTTATATCAACTGTCTATTGATTAGTACTCTTTTTAATTTGACAGTGGATTTGTCATCTCGATGTTGTTGGCTTTGATCTACATTATTTTGACAAGGTAGAGCTGTGTATAATAAGTTATAAGAAAATAATATTCCTTATCTCAAATGGCTGGTTATGTTTGAAACTTTATAGCCTGCGAATAAGGCATTCATGATTATATGGCTGATTATATATAAATTATGTATATATAACTTGTCTGTTATTGGGAGTCATGAATTGTCTGTCTTTGTTCTTTATACACTATTTTATATAATATATATAAATTATTGTATAAAAATTCCAAATGTCATAGGCCAACAGCATATAT